>PVHP010046671.1:0-13200 GCA_004024765.1 Zapus hudsonius | reverse complement strand
TATTGCGGGGAACGAGGCAGTATATATAGAGCTTCCTGGCCAATCAGGGAGCTAATGGTAAGAACCTGTGGTCATGATGTGCAAATAGTCTAATCAGGACTACCTCCTGAAACTCATTAAGCCAAGCCCCTCTTGGCAGACTGTCAGGTGCCGTCCAAGACTAAGCCAGGGTGTGCCTCCAAAGGCCCCCAAAGGCTTTCACCCCTGACAGAAACCTGCATTTAATATCAGTCATGAGAAGTCCCAGCATCACAAACAGAGTCCCACCGCCATCCCTTGGTGATATCAAGAACCTTGGGCCGAGGAAGGCACCCTCACATGATCAGAATGGAGGCAGTATATCACCTGTCAGGAATGAATGCAGCATCTAATCATTTTTGTCTGTGTTCTCAGGCAACAGAGGACCTTGATGTAAGGAGAGGACAGTCTGATGAGGAGATACATCACATCAGCAGAAGGAAGAGTCATCAACTCTGCCAGCACTTAAGGTAAGGGCCCTAAGTGAGGTCTATGAGCACAGTGCTGCTTTTTAGAACTGAGGTCATGCTTAGGCCACTATTACCACATTGGGAGTTCCTCTAATCTCTGGGTACATGATTGGATGTACTGTACTCTCTGGTCCATCTTACTTCTCTCAAAGTATTGAGTGTCTGCTCTGAGAGGGCATACCCAAATCAACAGATGGATGAGTCCTGTATGTGACGAGGTTCCATGTGAGGATTGAGATACCTCTCATCTAAGAAAGCTGTGATTCATTAACAGTTTGACCAGAATATCTAGTAGCCAAAGGAGTTGCTGTTCAGTTTAGGGCAGATTACACTCCTATATATCTTTTCTATGTCCTAGAACTGTAGATCTTGTCCTGAGAGTTTAGGTTCATTCAACCAGATTGGGTATAGAGTTTGCTAGAAGAAAGGTGGGCACAAAAAGACTGACCAAAAAAAAGAACCATGGGATTCTCAAAATATTATCATATCCATCAACTCCTGTACTGGCAGTCTTCATTTTGCTCATTTCCTTACAGAGCTGCCAGAAACTAGGGAACATAATATAATCTTAATCACACACTCTCAGATTACAGAGCAGAAAAGATCAGTGAAATTTTAGGGTTCCATGTGAGGTTCTCATGCTGAGTGTGCACCAATGGCACTGTTCTCCAGAAGAGAAGTAACCCCAAGGCATTGTCCACTGAGAGACATGGGTCCAGTTAGTAGTACCCTAAAGATTCTTTGCAATTATTTCTACAAGTCCCTAGAATAAAAGCCAATTATGAAGGAAGCAAACCAGTGAGGCTCTAGAATATATACCAAGAAGAATAACAAGAAGTCCTATAAATTGACTTTGTCAGAGCCATCAGGGATGAGATTTACAGTTGAGGCTGCTCACACTTCCTCTCTCTCCCAGGCCTGTGGGAGTTCATTAACGACCCTATTGATTACATTTCTGTTCACTCAATCCAATAAGAGTCATCATGTGTCACCATCGAAAGTATTCACACCTTAGTTTTGAGGAAGACATCCATGATTTCTATGAAATGCATGGCTTGATGTTTGTACTGTTTCCTGTACCTGAAGAGGAGGAAGAAGAAGAAGAGGATGATGAAGAAGTAGAGGATGATGAAGAAATGGAAAAAAAAATAATGAAGATGATAAGGAGGAAGATGAGAGGGAGGAAGAACAATATGAGGAGGAAGAAGAGGAGGAACCAGAGGAGGAAGAAGGGGATGAGTATCAATCAGAGGATGAGGAGAAGTATAAGAATGAGGAATAAAAATTCATGAGGGCAAGATGGATGATGACACACCTTCCTTATCTTTTTCCTGTTTAAATGTCTCCTTGCCTGTCTTGACCCCTCCTTCTGTCTCTTCGTCTTCTTTGTCCTCCTGCTTTCCTCTATTTCAGGGCACTATGAAGGAGAAGGAGGAGCAAGCTACAAGGATGATGAGCCTTGCCCAGAGACAATGCTCCCTTGCTGCCTGCAAATTATGGATAAATTTCAATGAAGAAATCAACTGCTAGGAGGAAGAGGGAAATTGGGGCATCATCTGGTCTTCAAAAGACACTGAGTACTTGCTGAAAAGTCTCTTTAAAAGTAAAGGTTATTGACTTAATGAATGCTATTATCCTCAAATATAAACTGAAGGAACCTCTAACAAAAGGTGAAATACTCGAAGTTATCAACAAAAAAAGTATTAAAAAACAACTAGATGTGATCTTCCTGCAAGCTGCTAAGTTCATGTAAGTGACTTTTGGCAGTGATATAAAGAAAAATGAACATACAACCAATTCCTATGTTCTTGTCAACTCACTGAATCTCACATACAACAAAAGTCTGAATGGAAGCCAAAGAATGCCTAGAAATGGCTTACTGATAGGTATTTTGGCTGTGATATTTATGGAAGGTAACTGTGCCTCTGAAGATAGCATTTAGGAATCTCTTAGTAGAATAAGAGTGTATGATGTGGAGGAACATGCCATCTATGGGTAACCCAGGGAGTTCCTGACCAGAGATTGCTTGATGAAAAATTACCTAGAGTACTGGCAGTACTGTCATCCTTCATGCTTTGAGTTCCTGTGGGGTACTCATGTAGAAACCACCCAGATAAAAGTTCTGGAATTCTTGACTAAGGTCAATGGGAATGACCCCAAATCTTTCTCATGCCTATGTGAGGAAGCTTTGGAAAACAAGGCAGAGGGGGGTGCTAAGCTAAATTGGGTCCTATAGGTTGAAATATAGCTATATTGACTACAAAGTATTGGTTTTCAGCTTCTCCTCATTGGGACAGAGCCTATATTGAAGGTGCCCACACTGATTTTGAAAAGGGTATTCAAAGTAATAAGTAAGGGAATGTCAAGATTAGGTTGAGCATAATACATTGGGGTAGATGTTAGTGTTAGTGCACTACGTGATTATTTTGGTGATTTGGATTCTACATGTTGCTTTTGCATTTTCATTATTTCTTCAAGAGCTGGTCCTCCAAATAAAAGATATATTAGAACCAAGGTCTAAGAATATCAATTAAATTATTTACAAATTTATTTTTAGTTGTAAAGATTTGAGAAACTATAGAGGAAATCCTATTCAATGGTTACATTTTGGAGTCCTTTATAATAAATATTTTATTCTAAAATGTGATTTTCCTAGATTGGTATGGCTCAATCAAGAAAACTGGAAGATATTAATAAATTTTAATAAAGTCTCTGAGTGCTGATTCATTTGCACACCAAATATTAGTTTGTTATTTTTATTGTTCATAGACACTGTATTATTGAGGGAATGCATGGATAAGTATGACATCTCCCTCCTGAGAGAATGGTAGAGTATAGAAGATATAAAGAACAAGAGAAAAGAAGGAAAAAGTGAAGAATTAGTTCTCTTATTATCAGCAGTGAGGTGGTAGTGCCATGGGCCAATGCAGTTTGTAGTTTTAGAAGACCATATATTTTATTGGAGTAAATTTTACCTTAAACCATGAAAAGTGTTAAGGTCCAGACTTTCAGTAAGTCTTAGAGGAGAGAGAAAAGACTGAAAACTGCTTTGAGAAGTTTCCTTGTGTTTTCAGCTAATCCAGAGAAGAATCCCCAGCCACAATTCCCAGAAGATCTCTTAGCTCATTATATCTTTTTTTTTGTTCTCAGTAATGTCCTATCCCTTCATCTTCCTGCACCACAGTATCCTTCTTTGAAATTCTCTGGTATATATTTCTGTTCATTTTGGTAATCCAACCTGCTGACCAGAATATCACTGTATCCCTGCAGGACACCTTTCTTCCAATGGAATGGTCCAGGATCATTTGTTCTTTCCCTGGCTCAGAGCATGCCTACTCTGCAGAAGATTCCATTCTGCCACATATTTCATTTTGAATTCCCCCTGCTTTAGTTTAATGATGGTGTTACTTTAAAAAATCTATAGTATATGGCTAGAGAGATGGTTCAGTGGTTAAAGGTGCATGTTTGAAAAGCCTTATGGTCTGGGTTCAATTTCCCAGTACCCATTTAAATCCAGATGCACAAAGTCATACATGCATCTGGAGTTTATTTTCAGTGATAAGAAGCCCTGATGTACCCAGTCTCTCTCTGAGATCAGAAAAATGTTACCCATTTATTTTCACATGAGCCTGACACCTTCACCTAGAATGTGAAGAACAAGTGGGTTTTTTGTTTATACCTCTGATACCTATGATGTTTTCTGGTATGTGATAAAAACATAAAGCAATATTTTTTCATCAAACAAATATTTAAGAAACACTGGGCATTTGATTCAGCAATATGCTCCCATACAACATTGCTGAAAAGTAAATTCACCTTCAAAGTACAAATATATTATAAGACTCTTTACTATGTGGCTTGGGAGATAGATGAGTGCAATGAATATAGGTGCTCTGGTGTCTCTGTATTGTGGTGTATAATCCTTGTGTCATATATCCAGAGTGTAATAGTGGGGTCATATATGATAGATCCATTTTTAGCTTTTGGAAAAACTCCACTATAATTTGAGTAGTAGCTATGCAAATTTATATACTCACTGAAAGTGAATGATACCCCTTTACTCAAATTTTTGTCGGCATTAGTAGTCATTGGTTTTCTTGATTTTATCCATTCTGACTGGGGTGAAATGAAGTCCAAATGTAGTTTTAATTTGCATTTACCTCATGGATAAGGATGTTGAAAACGTTTTAAAAACTGATTGAATATTTGTACTTTTTCCTTTGAAAAAGCACCCCAGTACCATAGCCCTTTTTGATTTTTTAAAATTAATATCTTTATTATGAATAAGTATACTGCTTCTTTATATATTCTGTATAGTAAACCCAAGCAAGATGTATAGATGGCAATATTTGTCTTTCATTTTAATGTACAGTTTTCTCAGCATCTTTTATTGAAAAAACTGTCTTTTCATCAATATGAATTTTGGACAATTTTGTAAAAGATCAGATGTCTGAAGTTGCATGGACTTATAGTTAGGTCCTCTATCTTATTCCACTGAGCTACATGTCTGTTTTTGTGCTAGTATCATACTGGTTTTAATACTGTGGCTCTTTAGAATAATTTGAAATTGGGTATGGCATTACCTTCAGATTGTTTTTCCTCAGGATTGCTTTGTCTATTCATTCTTTTGTGTTTCTGTACATTTTTCAGATATGTGTTTATTTTGGTGAGGGAGGAATGGCACTGATTTTGATTGGGATTTCATTTAATCAGTAGATGGTTTTGGATGACCATTATCATATTCTTTAGATTTATGTGCATGGAAGGTCTTTTCATCTTTAAGTGTCTTCTTCAATTTCTTTTTTTAATGATTTAAAAGTTTAGTGTAAAGGTCATTCCCTTCCTTAGGTTTATGCCACCATATTATATTGGATGCTATTGTGAATGGGATTGCTTCCCTGATTTCTTTCTCACTGTGCTTTTCATTGATATATATGACAGCTACTAATTTGGATATATTGATTTTGTATCCTGCCACTTTGCTGAAAGTGCTTACCTGCTTATGGTATTTTATAATGGGGTCATTAAGGTCTCATATGTTTATAACCATAACATTTGCAAATAAATTTACTTCTACTTTTTTTCCTTTCCTATTTGCATTCCTTTATTTCCTTCTCTTGCCTTATTTTTCTAGCTTCATTTTGAAATTCTATATAGTAGAGGAGTGAAGAAACTCAGCACCCCTCTCTGGTTCCTAATCTTAGTGATAATGTTTGAGTTTTGTTCTCCTTTTAGTATTATTTTTAATTGAATATGTTATATATAGACTTCATTATTTTGAAATATGTTCTATCCATCCTTAACCTCTCCCGGGCTTTTTATCATGAAGAGATGATATTTTGTTTTTTGTTTTTTTTCCCAAAGATTTTACTGCATCTAGTGAGACTGAGATGATAATGCAATTTCTCTCTTTGAGTTTATTATATAACATTTTAATTAACACTTGTTAAACCATCCCTGTTTCTCAGTATGAATTATCCTTCTTCATTACTTCTGATTAATGTGTATTTCAATATATTGTGACAGATAGTAGAATAATGATGCCTGCTTTTTTCCTTGTTTCATTTGCTTTGAATACATTTTTCCATCCTTTTACCCTAATGTATCTATTTGGTAGTGAGGTTCATTTCTTGGAAACAGGAAAAAAAAGTGGATCCCATTTTTTGATCTAGTTTCCTAGTCTGTGAATTAAGACATTTCATATTTCAAAGTTATTATTGAAAGGTATGCATTCCTTCCATTTTGTTTATTTTGCTGTTCTGGTGTTTTCTTAATCCCCATTTCCTTAACAGTTGGCCTAGTAGCATCTTGATTTCTTCTTTTCACCTTTAAATATGCCTTCTAGTATCCTCTGTAGAACTGGCTTGGTTGCAATATACTCATATATCTTGCTTTAATCGTGGATTTTTTTGTCAGTTATGATGGATAATAATTATGATGGATAGTTTTTTCTTAGTATAGTAGTCTGGGTGAGCAGTTATAGTCTTTCAGAACTTAAAATACATCCTTTCAAGCCTGTAATGGTTTGATCAGGTGTCCCCCATAAACTTAATGTGTTCTGAATGCTTGATCCTAAACTGATGGCAGTTTTCAATTGGGACCTTGTTGGAGGTGTGTTGTTGGGGGTGGGCATATGTGCCAGTTTTTGGCATACCTTCCTGACACTATTTGCAGTACTGTAGCAGAGGTGATGTCCATCTCTTCATGCCATCTTTTTCTCTGCCATCATGGAGCTTTCTCTCAAGTCCATGAGCCAAAATAAGCCGTTTCCTCAACAGGCTGCTTTTGGTTGGGTTCTTTGTTGCAACAATGAGAAAGCTGACTACAACAAAGCCCTTTTGGCTTTTAAAACTCCCATTTAAAAACCATTTATTATTTTGATGTCTGCCTTTACGAGTAACTTGGTTCTTTTCTCATACTTTCAGTACACAGTAAAATATCAAGCATAAATGAAGAATAACTTATTTTAAAATGATTGGCATATAGCAAGGGAAGATATTCTTTCCTGACACACATATTTGTGATTTAAACATAAACTAAGTAATGGTGTGCATTATTTTTCTGAATATAAAGGAAGGTTCAAAAATTACTATCCTGAGAAATTTAATAGTGAGCCAGGTGTGGTGGCTCATGTCCTTAATCTCACCATTCTACAGACTGATTTCAGTGAGTTCAAAACCAGACTGGGCTACATAGTGAGTCCTAGGCCAACATGGGATACAGGGTGAAAACTTGTCTCAATAATAATAATAATAATAATAATAATAATAATAATAATAATAATACTTAAAATGACATTTAGTCTCATGTAAACTCAAAAGAGGTCAAAAACCCAAAAATTGTCTTGCTCAGTCTTTTTGCCCTTCTCAGGATCAGGATGGGGAAGAGATGTTCTGAGGCAAATGAACGGAGGTACAGGAAGAGTAGCAGTTAAGATAGGATCTCTCTCTCTCTCTCTCTCTCACTCTCTCTCTCTCTCTCTCTCATAAATAAAAATTTAAGAAATCAAAGCAGAACATAAGAGGCTGTCGAGAACTAAAAACTAGAGGATATTTCTCCAGGATAGAAATATGTCTCAGTAGTTAAAGATGCTTGCTTGCTAAATCTATTGGCCAGGGTTTGATTAGCAAATACCCAAGTAAAGCCATATGAACAAAATGGTACATGGATCTGGAGTTTGTTGGCACTGAGAGGAGGATCTGGTACATCTATACTCACTCTTTCTATGTTCTAGGCCTGTCCTACTTTATATTTAAGCTTATTTTTAATGTTTTATTTATTTGTTTATTTATTTGAGGGAGAGAGAGAGAAAAGCGAGAGACTGAGAAACAGTGAGGCCTACTATCTCATGCATAGGACTGGCACTCACTTTGTTGGGGTGTTCTGGGGACTATTCATTTCAAACGGTGTTCCCTCACTTCCATCTTGCCCTTCTCAGGATCAAGATGGGAGAACTCAGAGGGGAAATTCGAACCCTTTATCCCCTGCACAGAGTACCCATGCTCTGAAGTACAAGACATGTGAGGTATTCTCATATTGGGTTAGACCTGGTGAACAGGCAATCCTTGGGAAATATCAAGGATAGATCCCCCAGGAAGACCTGGAGGAATCTGTGGAAAAATATGAACATTCTTTGCCTTCAAGTCAGTAGGCACCAGTAACTTTTTCTCTGGAAAAAAAAAAAAAAAGGAAAGATCTTTCTCTGCACTGTAGTTGCATGTTTAGAACCTGAGAAAGATAAGATGCTTTGAGGAGGGAACTAGACTCCTATAGGCAGAGAAGTATTTCCAGCCTTGGGAAGTAGGAAGCACAGGGCTCTGAAGGATGTCCTGGAATACTTCCTCTAAACTAGCATTCTTCTCGGAAAGGCTCTAGCAAGTGAGATTTGTATATTATTTCTAACTTGTATCAAGGAGCCTGAAAGAGATAACATATATTGGGAGTGGGCTTGATTCCAGTCATCTATGAGAGAGATCCGTGCCTTGACAGGAACATAAAACAGGATTGGGAACCTTCCCATCTGCTACAGAAATAGTTAACTGCCAGTTCTTCTTGACCAGGCTGCTTCCCTGGAAAACTAAGTAGCAGGTCTAAACATTGTTTCTATGAGTTTAAGTCAGGACTCTGTGAGAGTGAGGCTTTTGGGACAAGCTTGTCTTCAGGTTAACAGAAGTCCCAGCATTGAGTCACAGGACTGTGAGGGAGTAGTGGGAGCTTTTTCCATTCCATACATAAAGGGGTGTCTTCTACCTGCTTTCTCAGGTTGTTGCCACAGAGGGATTCAAGCCTGGTACTAGCTTTTGGTGCTTGTTTTCAAGACATGCCTCACAGGGATCCAAGAGAGGTAAAGATATTCTTTGATGGGTGAAGATAAGCATCAGAGGGACACAAGTTCCAAAATGAAGAAATATTGAAGGGGAGGCCTTTATGGAGGCATGAAGGGTACATGAGTGGATACTGAGGACCTCCCACTTTCCCACACTCATAAAATCCAACACTTGCCTTTACCAGCATGAACCCCAGGAAGAATCAAGGTAGAATATGAAGTATGTGATTTACAAGGTCCATCTGGGAGGCTGAGGGAGTTGAGGCATTTTCAGAGGGGAAAGGATTATTGAAGAACAAGTCCCGGCCTAGGGAAATAAAAAGAAAGGAGGGCCTTGATGAATCACTAGGAATTTGATGGAAACATGGAGCCTACACCTCCAACACATCTAGTAGAGTGTCTGAGTATCCTCTTCTCCCCCATAGTCGTCCTGAGGAGGACTCCAGGAGGGCAGGTTAGTAGTGCACAGTGTCCTTGGTCCTCGAAGGCTGAGGGAGGTCTGAAATTTGGGAAGGACTGGCTGCAGTCATCTGGTGGAGTAGACTTAGGCTTGAGGGAAAAAAAACCCTCAGGATAGTGGGAGCTTTCACTTTCCCCACTGAAAGAGGCTTCAGTAGACCCAATTGTTCTGTAGCTCCAGGAGAACCCAGGCCAGTTTAGGCTCTTGGTGATTGTTTTAATTAGATTCATGACAATTGTTCAAGGGATATAAGGGGAACTAGATGTAAGTCAGCAGATGACCCCACGACTTAGGGACTATCAAGGGAATGGCTTTGTGCAACAAATGCTAACATTCTAAGGGTGGATTCAGTGCCTGTTCCCATGCTACAAATAATATTTGGCCCACTATCTCCATCCTTCATCCCTAGAAGGCTTTCGACAATGTGAGTATTGTGTGATTTTTCTCGTTCAGTCTTGCAAGGTGGGGAAGGTGAGGCTTAGGGTGATGGATAAGACTCTAGTCATCATGGGTAGAGGATCTGTGCCTTAAATGGAGGACCAAGAGGGACTACTTGGGATTCAAGCCTGTTTGCATGGACAGTTTTGGAGGTAATTTCTGGGCCATGTCATTGTACAAAATGTTTTGGAACTCTGGTGAGACATCCAGGATATGAGGAAGGTTCTTTGGGAAGTGGTTTGATTCAGGTCATCATGTTAGATGTTTCTGACTTTGAAAAATATCAAAGTAAGGGCCTAGAGGGAGGGTTTTGATGGAGCACTTGAAGCTTTCCCTATCCCATAGAAATATACAACCTTCCTCAGGCGTCATCCCTGGCAGGTTGAGAAGTTGAGGTTCCACTCATTCTAGTCTAGAAGACTGAGAAAGGTAAGTCTTTTTAGAAGGTTTCTGGATTCCAGCCTTCACACCACAGGAGGTTCCTGAGAGAGGACTAAGAGCCATTCCTTCCCATAGAGAAATAGTGGTGTGCAAGGGCTGCTTCCTAAGGAGGTTGTTTATGGAGGCTCCAAGCCTGATCAATACTTGATTGATGTAGTTTGCCCAGAGTTCCATGTTTTGGATCCCAAAGATGAGAGGATTTGTAGGGATTTAGATTTGAGTTCATAGGGGAGATTCTCGGCCCTAGCAATATCCAGAACAAAGCCCAAAGGAGATCTGGGAAGAGCTACAATGAGGAATATATGAACACTGAGGGAAGGGTGGGAATCTTTCTTTCATTTCAGAAACTGACGGGACCAGTCACCCTTTACCAGACAGGAACCTTGTTCCAAGAGGGAAGACCAAGGCCAACAAAGGGAAGAACCCAGATCAAACAGGTATCTGTGGGAGGAGTGAGGGTACCTCTCACCTAGGAAAGTTCCAACTCATACATAGTTTGAGCAACAGGACTAGTCGTGCAGGATGTACCTGGGAACATTCGGTTGGAGATGACATTCCATTACTTCCTCCTCCTCAGGAGTGTGAACTCATGTCCTGAGAGTTAAGCCTCAATGTACCAGACTGGGTGAGTCAGTACTTTGATAGAGGAATGTTGAACTCAAAGAGGACTGGACACACCAAACTGCAGGGGAGGGGGGGGCGGGTAATCTCTGGCCTCATTTGTCAGCTCTGTGGTGCCCAGGACTGTGAAGGCAGACCTCAGCATGAGCATTGTAATCCTTGGCATATAGACTGCCAGAAATTTGGGGATAACTTTGATCTCAACAACACACACTCATATCAGATAGCAGAGGAGGCCAAAAGATTGTCAGTACTCAAGGTGATGTATATATACTGAATTATCACTCAGGGCACTACTCTCCAGCATATAAATTATCTTCCAGGAATGTGGGCTAAAGGAGGCTGCTTAAAAATAACCTAAAGATCTTCCTAACATCTTTCTATAGGTTCCTAGAGGCTAGAAAAATGGCACAAAAAGTGCAGACCTGTAAGGATCTCTTATGTCAAAGACTGTAAGTAGATTTAATCAAAGCCATCAGAGTGGAGATTTTCATTTGAGGTTGCTCATTCTATCTGTTTCTCCCATAGGCATGTTGGAACCTATTATGACATCTTGATCAGAGGCCTGCCTATCACTCACAGTAAGAGTCATCATGTCTCTATGGAAAGCGTCCATGCCTCAGCCTTGATGAAAATGTCCAGGACCTGACTGAAATTCAGGACTTGGTATGTGTATACCTTCCCACAGCTGGGTTGGAGGGAATGGAAGCTGAAAGGGAAAAGAGGAAGAACAGGAGGAGGAACATAAGGAGAAGGAGAAGGAAGAAAAGAGAAAGGTGGAAGAAATGGAAGAGTCTGAAGATGAAGAGGGAGACAACCACAAAGGGAGAGGAGCTTGAAGATGATGAGGATGACAATATATCTTCCATCTCCTTTACCTCTTTTAATGTTTCCTTGCCTTCTGGTTCTCCCCCTTCTCCCTTCTCTTTTTCCTCTTCCTCTAGCTCTACTCTGTTCCAGGACATACTAGAGGGTAATGAGGAATTCTCCTTTGATGCTGAGCATTCCTCGGAGTTTTCAGAGTTTCTCCCTCTCCTCCTACTTAGGGAGGAATTTAGACATGGAATCCAGTCAACAGGAAGAAGAGAATTCAGGCATCATCCAATCTGCAATAGATCCTGAATCTCTGCTACAAATCAAGATAACATAAAAGGCAAATGATTTGGTGTCTCAGTGCCTCTTTAAGTATTGAGTGAAGGAGCCCATCACAGAAGATGAAATGCTCAAAATTGTTACCAAAGAGTTTGAGAACTATTTCCCTGTCATCTTATTTGAAGCCTCTAAATATTTGGAAATAACTTTTGGCCTTGATATTAAGGAAAATGATCATATAAGCAACTCTTATATTGTTGTCAACTCACTGAACCTCACTTATGATGATATGCTGAATGGTGACGAGAGAATGCCTAGAAATGCCTTCCTTATACTTATTCTGGGTATAATATTTATAGAGGGAAGTTGTGCCTCTGAAGAAAGAATCTGGAATTGTCGTAGTCAGCCACACGCCGCTGGGATGAATCTCCAAACCACGCACGATTTGGGGAGGAAAATTATTTATTGAGCAGATCCAGGGGAAGAAGTTAAGGGGAAAAAGGCTGGCCCCTTTTCACAGATCCAAGCAGAGACAGACAGAAGCCCAGCACCAGCACCACAAGCAAGCACACTGTAACACACTAATTCACAAAAATGCAGAACTCCAGGTCAGGGTTCTGGCTCTTCTTTTGCATATCTATCCTTAGTATTTTACATCCAAATTAGAAAGGGTCAATCCCCAGGAGGCTAGGCCAAAGTGGTACTTCCTCTAGCCAGAAGCCTAGAGACAATTAATAATTTTAATAAATCCTTAATTCTTTTGGGGGACATTATTCAAACTACCGCAGGAATTTCCTCAGTATGATAGGAGTATATGATGATAAGGTACACATTATCTATGGAGAGCCCAGGAAGTTCATCACCATAGATTTGGTGGAGAAAAATTACCTGGATTATCATCAGGTACCTAACAGTCATCTTCCACAATTCCAGTTCCTGTGGGGTGCAAGAGCCCATGCTGAAACAACCAAGATGAAAGTTCTGGAATTCATAGCAAAGGTCAATGGGTGTGACCCAACTTCATCCCATTATTGTATGAGGAGGCTTTGAGAGACGAGGAAGTGAGGCCTTGGGTCAGAAATATTTCCATAACTAGGAGTCCAAGAGTGTTCAGTGCAGAGCATTAAATATTGGCATTGAAAGACCCCAGCCCAGCTTAGCAGCAGGAACGCCATTTTGCAAGGTTTGACTTAGTAAGCAATATTAAAAGTCCAGGAGACAGACTTGAAGACAGGGGTAAGGGGCCCGGCAGGATATCTGTGGTCAGCCATCTGGCAACAGAACAGGGAACTTGGGCTCTGGAAAAATATTTTTACCCTAGACAGAGACAAGTC
>PVHP010046670.1:0-13200 GCA_004024765.1 Zapus hudsonius | reverse complement strand
GGGGGGGGAGGTGCGGGGCAGATGGGATGGAGGCCGGAGGGTGGGGAGAGGGGCTACATACAGATGGCTGATGGAGAAAGAATATTAATATAAGAAATAAAATTTTAAAAACACAACAAAAAGTTGAGAAAGAAAGACACGCAAGTGCCTGGGTGGGGCGGCATAGACAGAGGGCAGGAGGGTGGGGGCCGAAATACAAGGAAAGCTGAATGAAAGCCTCAGGCAGCCGGCGGGCTGAAGCTGTTCTGGCACAGCCTGCCTGGACGACTCACTGCCTCCTGTGAGCGCTGGTCCATGCTGGCGGCTTCCAGTCGTGAGGATCCTGTGCTCCGAGGTATCTGGAATTCAGCGCGTGGCCGCAGCTTGTGTCCACGACCTGGATCCCTGCAGACACAACATGGCTGAGAAGTCAAAGATCAGGTGAAGAAGAGGCCCCTGAGCAGACCAAACGTCGAAACTGCAACCTTTGTACACTTTTATGGGAAAATAAATTACTGTAGTCACCATGGACAGTATTACAGACATATATATTTTTTAATTTTTTGTAAATGGAACTATCATATCATCTAGTATTCATATTTCTGAGTATATATGCAAAGGAATTGAAATTGATATATCAAAGAGATATTTGTACTTCCATGTGCATTACAGTCCTATCCACAGTGGCTAAGATATAGAGGCAACCTACATGCTCATCAACGGAATGCTGTACTCCTGTCCTTTGTGACAGTGTGAGTGGCACTGGAGGACATTATGCTATGTGAAGTAAGTCAAACACAGAAAGACAAACACTACATGATCTTATTTATTTGTGGAATCTAAAAACATCATTCTCATAAAATAGCACATTGTATTTGATATATACACAATATCAGTCAATTAAAGTAAAAGAGAAAATAATATCTTCCCGTCAACTCTATGACATGTGTCATTATAATTTTCATTGGACGGACCAGTAACCTAAAGTTTGGGGAAGCTAACTTGCTCAAGGTCACATAATTTGAATGAAATCAGAAGGAAAATGATCAGTTCTACCTGATTTCTGAAAGTATACATTTCATTAGTATATTAAAATTTGTACCCTTGTACAAAAATATTTTCTTTAAAAGTATCTCTTTTAAGTACTGTTTTCCAAAAACATCTTCACCTCCTTGACTATAAAGATTTTTAAAATTTATTTTATTTAGTGATAATTTTCATACATGTGTATAATGTATTTTGATCATGTCTCCCACTCCTCTCACTAAACCCTTTCTTCTTCCCATCTAGCCCCAATTCTACTTTGATGTATTTTCCGTTTCTTTTTTTGTTGATATTTTTATTTTATTATCCATAATTAGATACACTGGGTTGCTTACATGAGCATTGGGTGGAGGTTCCAAGGTTATAGTTTTGTAAATACAAAAATGAAAACAGAATGTGCATATATTAGTACATAAGTAGATTCAATATGTGTGAAACATAACAACCTATGTTTAAAATATTTAATAAATAAAATTTACTTTGTAATATGGGATGTTACATGGGAAAACAATTTAAGCCTAGAGGCGACCTCCAAAGTAATAAAATATATAAAAATATTTTATATGTGTATTAGGGGAAAGTAACAATGATTTTTGACACAAAGACCCCCTAAGCTCACAACCTTAAAGCAGCCTTAATACTCATCCACCACGACTCACGGAACTATGGGGAAGTGAGGTGGAAAGATTGTGAGAGCCGTGGTGGGGGAGATTATCCAGAGGCATGGCTAGGAGAACCTGGCTGAATACTAGGCTATCCATGGTCCCCTGTCACAAGGACTGATCCAGACAACCCATGGAAGAGGTTATCCAGTGGATTAGGGAGGGGAGGGCAGCGGGGAATTGGGGATAACAACTCATCGTTTACCCACTAAATATTGTAACTCATTATGGACAATAAAAAAAGAAGATAGATAGTTCATACAAAAAATTTATTTGTCATTTTTAAATAAATGATATGCAAAGGTTCGGGAATTAGCTCAATTAGAATGCTTACCTAGTATGCATGAAGCCCTGGATTCGACTCCCAGTACCATATTTTATTTTATTTTATTTATTATTATTTTTTATTATCCACAATGAGTTATGTTGTTTAGTGGGCAAACGAGTTGTTATCCCCAATTCCTCATTGACCACATCACCATCCCCATTCAGCTGGATATCATCCTCTGTGGGCCATCTGTATCAGTCTTTGTCGGAGGGGACCATGGATAGCCCAGTCTTCAGCCGGGTTCTCCTGACCCACGTGTGTTGTTACTGAGGGATGCAATGCCTCTGATATTCTCCCCCACCACGGCTCTCACAACCTTTCCGCCCCCTCTTCCACTCAGTTCCCTGAGTCATGGTGGGTGAGTATTAAGGATGCTTTGATCTTGTGAGCTTGGGGATTTTTGAGTCGAGAATCCTTGGTTTCTGTCTCACTGGCTTATCCTGTGTTGATTGAATGCCTGTGGCTGTGGGTCCCTTGTTCATCCCGTCATTCTCTGCAAGGTTGCCTATGGATCCTCCATGATACGACTGTGGTGGCTCATCTCTTGCCAGGATCTCCTCTTTCTGCCTGTGGTCAATTGGTGGCGTTAAATGGGCCATAACTCTCTCACTGTATCCTGAAAAATGCAAACACAGTCTCCATCAGAGAGTGAGATCAGTATAGGTTAACAATATTTATATAACATATATATAACATATACTTACAATTCAATATATATAGCAATATATATGTAACATGTATATATAGTAAATATATATAACAATATACAACATTATGGATTACCTAGCTTATATTATTAGTAGCCTCCCCAGAAGTTGCTCGCATAGTGCATTTTGTCTTGGGAGCCCAAGAGTATGCGATCCGGTACATATTGCCCTGAATCCCCAGTTCCAATGAAGGGTTCCCCCTCACTGAGTGGAATACTTGGTCAAATTTAATAGCTGTTGATTGTCTCCCCCAGGACCAGGCTCCTCCATTGCACAAGTGCTCATTTATTGGTTTGCTGTTCTCTCCCAGTAGGAGGTGTGGTCAGCCTACTCATGGCCGCAGACTGTGTTTCAGGCAAGTGGTCTCTTTACTCCAGCTGTCATTGACCAGCTTCCCCAGGCAGCTTGTGCAGTGCCTTCAGCATTGCACTAACTGCCATCTGGCGGCTGTTTACCATTCCAGACCTCGAAGGGATTCTCGATGTTGATTGATGGCATCTGTGGTTTATTCAGCAACAGGCTTTTGTCTCAGTCCTGGGGAGGGCATTCAAGAGCCTTGATAGAATTCTGTCTAGTTTTTGGAACCTCATGGGTCACTTTGGTCAACATATCAGTGAGGGAAGGGACCAGTGGCTGGGACCTGGGGCAGTTAGACTGCTCAATTATTCACATTCTCCCCTACTACTCATGGTCCCTCTTACCAGTTGACGCCCACTACTTACTCTTTAAGATACAGTATGCTTGTGAGGATTTTATGTCTTTGAGCCTAATTTGGTTTAGCCTCCTGTTTAAGCCAATCCCCTCCCCCATCCCTTACCCTCATTCATAACCTCTCACTTCTTTCTACTAGTCTGCATAAAGAAAACAGTTATCCTGGTTAAGGACTGCATATGAGGGAGAGTATGCGGTGTTCAATTCTCTGTTCTTTTGAGTGTTTGCTCAGTAAGATCTGCTCGAAGTCAGACCATTTTTTTCCTAAATTTCGATATGTCATTTTTCCTTACAGCTGAGTAGAATTCCATCATGTAAATATACCACAGTTTCGCTGTCCATTCCTCCATGGATGGGCATTTGGATTGATTCCAATTCTTGGTTATTATGAATTGAGCTGCTATAAATATCGTTGTACAAAATTTTCTGTATCAAGATGTGGCATCTTGCGGGTAGATGCCTAGTAGAGGGATAGCTGGGTTCATTGTTTGTTCTACATCCATTCTGTCTAGGAGTCTCCAAAATGCTTTCCATAATGGTTGAACAAGTTTGCAATCCCACCTGCAGTGGATGAGGGTTCCTTTTTCCCTGCCAGCAACAATTGTTGTTGGTTTTCTTTATAATTGTCATTCTGAAAGAGATAAGATGGTATCTCCTTGTGGTTTTGATTTGCATTTCCCTGATGCTTAAGGATATTGAGCACTTTCTTAAATGAGTCAAGGCCATTTGTGTTTCCTCGTCCATGAATTCTCTGTTGAGATCAGAACCCCGTATTGTGAGCGGGCATTTTGGGTTTTCGTTATTAATTTTTTTGAGTTTTCTGTAGGTTTTGGAAATTAGGCCTCTGTCTGAGTTATAGCTAGCTAAGATCATTTTGCAATTTGAAGGGGGTCTATTGACTCTGAGTATGGTTTGTTCGTCTGTACAGAAACTTTTGAGCCTGATCAGGTCCCATTGGTTAAGTGTTTGTCATATTTCCTGGGCTGCTGAGATTTGCTCAGGAAATTTTTTCTAACTCCTATTTCATGTAGAGTTCCTCCTATTTTTTCTTCAAAGGTGTTCACGGTTACCGGATATATATTAAGGTCTCTGTTCCATTTGGAGTTGATTTTTGTGCACGGTGAAAAGAGTGGTTCTATTTTTTTTTTCACACATGTTTATTCAATTCCTCCAGAACCATTTGTTGAAGATGCTATCTTTGGCCCAGCATACATTGTTAGCCCCCTTGTCAACGACCAAAAAACTGAAGCTACTTCCAATTAAAGCTGGGTCTTCAATTCTGTTCCATTGATCTGTCTTTCTGTTTTTATGCCAGTACCATGCTGTTTTCGTTACTATGGCTTTGTAGTATGTTTTGACGTCAGGGATGGGGATACCTCCTGAGTAGGATTTTTTACTTAGAATAGTATTGGCTATCCGAGGTCTTTTGCCCTTCCAAATGAATTTAGAGATTATTTTTTCTATGTGAAGAAAAAGGTTGGGATTTTTTTATCGGCATAGCATTGAATCTGTAAATCGCTTTTGGCAGGATTGCCATTTTTACTATATTGATTCTCCCTAACTATGAGCATGCAATATCTTTCCATCTTCTCAAGTCCTCCTCTATTTCCTTCTTGAGTTTTTCAATATTTTCTTACATAAGTCCTTTACAAACTTGGTTAATGATATTCCAAGGTATTTGATTTTCTTTGAGGCTATAGAAAATGGGACAGTCTCTCTGATGTCTTTTTCTGTCTGCATGTCTTCTGCATAAAGAAAGGCTACTGATTTTTGTGTGTTAATTTTGTGTCCTGCCACGTTGCTGAAGGCATTAATCACCTTGAAGAGGTTACTGATACTGTTCTTTGGTTCTGATATATAAAGGATCATGCCATTTTCAAAGAGGGATAGTTTAATTTCTTCCTTTCCAATTTGTCTCCCTTTTATGCCCTTCTCTTGTCTAATTGCTTGGGCTAGAACTTCAAGCCCTATGTTAAAGAGCAGTGTTGAGCGTGGGCAGCCTTGTCTTGTTCCTGAATTGAGTGGGAACTCCTTGAGTCGTTCCCCATTGAGAATGATCTGTGCTTTAGGAGTTTTGTAAATTGTCTTTGTTAAATTTAGGAATAGGCCATCTATGCCTATTCTTTCGAGAGCTTTGAACATGAAGAGGTGTTGAATTTTGTCAAAAGCCTTCTTCGCATCTATTGAGATAACCATGTGGTTTTTGTGTTTGAGCTGATTAATGTGATGTATTACATTTATCGACTTACATATGTTGAACCATCCCTGCATCTCTGGGATAAAGCCAACTTGGTCAGGGTGAATAATATTTTTGATGTAGCGTTGTATCCGGTTTGCTAGGACTTTATTCAGGATTTTTGCATCTAAGTTCATCAGAGATATGGGTCTATAGTTCTCTTTTCTTGTTGCATCCTTGCCTGGTTTGGGGATTAGGGCAATGGTAGCTTCATAGAAGGTGTTTGGAAGCCTTCCCTTCTTTTCTATTCTTCTAACAAGCTTCAGAAATATTGGTTTCAGCTCTGTGCTGAAGGCATTATGGTCTGATATGATGCAAGGAACTACTTCAATCTTCCTGAATTTGTTTAGGGAAGATTTGTGACATAAGATGTGATCAATTTTAGAAAAAGTCCCATGAGCTGCTGAGAAGAATGTATATTCTGTGTCTTTGGGGTAGAACGTTCTCTAAATATCTGTTATCCCCAGCTGGTCAATGGTGTCATTAAGCTCCGTTATGTCCCTGCTGATCTTCTGTTTGGTTGATCTGTCTAGAGCTGATAGAGGCGTATCAAAGTCTTCTACTATGATGGAATTCGAGTCTATTTCTCCTTTATTTTTGAATAGCGTTTCCTTCATGAACTGTGTTGCACCCAAATTTGGTGAATATATGTTAATGATGGTGATATCTTCCTGTGGGATCATTTCTTTGATGGGTAAGTAGTGATCATCATTATCCTTTTTAATTGATTTTGGTGTAAATTCTATTTTGTCAGAGATTAATGTAGCCACACCTGCTTTCTTTTTACTTCCACATGCCTGATAAACTGTTTTCCATCCTTTTACTCTAAGAAGATTGCTGTCTTTAGAAGTAAAGTGCATTTCCTGAAGGCAGCAGATGGGTCAATTTTTCTGGTCCACCCTGCTAGTCTGTGTCTTTTTATAGGGGAGTTCAGTCCATTTATATTCAGTCATATAACAGTGAGGTTTGCTTTAAGCCCTGCCATGATGAAGGATTAATGGGGTTTGCTGTCTGTGGTGCTGTTATTAGCGCACTGACTGTGATTGTCGTGTCTGATCTCTGGTACTCTTCTGAGGTAGATTTCTTGTTTTTTCTGTGTGGGATATCTCTTGCAGGATCTTCTGACGTTTTTGGCTATGTTTTCAAATAGTCGTAGAGCTGGTTTACTTCATGGAACACTTTCACTTCTCCATCTATCATGATGGATAGCTTTGCTGGGTACAGTAGTCTAGGTTGAAAGCCATACTTCTTTAGGCCCTGAAAAGCATTATTCCAAGCCCGTCTGGCTTTCATGGTTTCTAATGAGAAGTCTGAGGTAAGTCTGATGGCTTTTCCCCTGTAAGTTACTGTCTGCTTTCCTCTAGCAGCTTTGAGTATTTTCTCTTTGCTTTCTATATTAGGCATCTTATTTATAATGTGTCTTGGAGAATTCCTCTTCATGTCCTGTCTGTTTGGATTCCTCTGGGCCCCTTGAAAGTTGAGTGGGCTTTCTCTTGTTAGATACGGAAAGTTTTCTTGAATAATTCTGTTGAAGATATTTCCTATGCCCTTAGCCTGGGCTTCTTCTCCCTCTGGGATCCCCATTATTCTAATATTGGGCCTCTTGATGTTATCCCATAGATCCCTCAAATTTTGCTCACTTGATTTCTTGAATTTATTGAAGCCTATGACATCCTTATTAATTCCTTCTGACTTGTCTTCAACTTCTGAGTTTGTCCTCCAGATTGTCAACTCTGGGACTGATTGATTCAAGGGAGGTTTTTAACATCTCCTTTTCATTATTGGTTTCTGCTTTAATTTTGTTTATAGTCTCCAATTCTATGGTGAGATCCAATTTCCAATCTATTTTTGTTTTTGTTGGGATTCCTAATAATCATTTTTAAGTTTTCTTAAGTCCTCATCAAATTTAATCAATTAATTGTCTAGTTCCTCCCTTAGTTGATTAATCTTCAATTCACTTAATGTGTTTCTGAATTCATTCATATTTCTCTCCATTAAATTCAGTCTGGAGTCTATGCTTGAGTTAGAAAGCTTCATCTCATTCATGTCTTTTCTCATAATTTCCATATCAGCCATTAACTGTTTCATGTTTGCATTGCAGTTGTGGTTAGGAATTATATTATTCTCTCTTTGCGATTGTATATATGCTGCCTCTACTTCCTTGCCACTTTCCTTCTCCATAAAGGGACTAGGGGCCCTGGGTTGGGGAGTTCTGTTTTTGATTTCTGTGTTGTTTTTTTTTTTCCGTTGGTTTCTGCCCATGTCCAGGTAGGGGAGTGGGACTCAGGCACCCTAGGAAGTGCTATTCAGCCTACTTTACTTCCTAGCAATGGCTCGTGATCCCTGGTACTCTCTGAGACCACCTTTGCCTTCCTTGCAGGTTCCCGTCTGAACTGGCCTCTGCCGAGGTTCTCAGGTAAGTGCCTGAGGTCTGGCCCTGGAAACAACCTAGGTCAGGTTGCCCAAGGATCACGTCTGCCTCTGTATGTGGAGGGGTCATGGAGAGTGATGCCCTGAGGATCGGGTATTGGAGGGAGCTGTGGGGGTGAGGGAGGACCCGGGCTCAGGTTTGGCCGGTTTCCAAAGTTTGGATCCCAGCTGGAAAATCAAACCTTTACGGAGAGAGTCCTGGTGACGTTGTTACTCGTTCACCATCTTGCTCCGCCCCCAGTACCACATTTAAAAAAGGGGTGTGTTGTGATGGAGAGATGGCTCAGTGATTAAAGACGCTTGCTTATAGTGCCTGCAGGTCCTGGTTCGATTTTGAAGTACCTATGTAAACCAGTTGCATAAAGTGGTGCATATATCTAAAGTTTATTTGAAGAGGCAGAAGGCCCTGGAGCACCCATTATCACCCATTCTTTCCCTCCTTTTTTATCTCTGTTAAATGAATGAATGAATGAATAAATAAATAAATAAATATTCTTAAAAAATATGAGCCAGGTGTGGTGGTGCACGTCTTTAATCCCAGCACTTGGGAGGCAGAGTGAATTCCAGGTCAGCCTGGGCTAGAGCTAGACCCTACATCAAAAATAATATGATTTTTGTGCCACAAACCTGTAATCCTAGCACTCAGGAGACAGAGGCAAAGGGATCAAGAGTTCAAGCTCCTCTTCAACTTCATATGGAGTTTGAAGCCAGCCTGGTCCACATGACACTTTTTCTCAAAAGAAGAAAAAAAGAAAAAGAAGCAAAGTATTATATTTACTAAAAAAAATAGATGATTGTGATGTTTACCTTTGGCTTAGAACACCCACTGACTTCGAAGCATAAGCAGACATATTGAAATGTGTGATGTTCTTAGAGTTGCTTTTCTTGTAAGTTTTTCAGCTGGGCATAAATATCAAATGGAGTATAAAATGCAAAGTATTCACAATTTTCTGGTACAGAGGCTATTTTTAATACCTTTCTATGTTGTAATGGGGCATATTAGGAAGACAGAAGAACAGCAGATGGGAGCTACAAAGTTATTTAAATTACATTCTAGAGCTGGGAAAAACAAGACTTGTAATCACAACAATTATTAATGATAAGAGCTAACATTTTCTGAGTCCTTAACACGTTCTAAGTCCAATGCTAAATTGTCTTGTGCTCATTTCCTTATTTGATGCTCACAACTACTTGTGAGGCTTCGTTTTATAGACCAGCAAGCTGAGGACCAGAGGTGTTCATTTGTTCATGGTCACCTAGTTGTTCTTTGCAAAGCTCTGATTCAAATTCATTTTTACAAGGTCATTTTTCACAAAGATGAGACTACACTGCCTCTATTTGCTTTCAGAGATTATGGAATTCACGTCTGTCTATCCTTATAATGAATTCTATTGAGCTTTGCAAAAGACTGAAAAATAGTGAAGACATTTATAGGCTGGAAGCTTAGCAATGAGATAGCATAGGCTCAGAAGTCTAGGCTCTAGAACTGGAAAGGAGTCTTGACTACTAGGGAGCTACATGGATCTTATTTTTTCCAAGGAGGGAAGCTGAAATAATAGCTGTGGTTTTAAGGAACACACTCTTCTATAGTACTCTGTATGCTAGGCACTGATCTGCACTCTCTAAGGACTGTGATGACTGACATCTTAAAATTTTATATCCTCTCCCTGGAAATAGGTACTCCTATAATGCATTGATCAAACAGTTTAGAGATGTTAATTAACATGTCTGAGGTAATACAGCTGGTAAGTACCACAACTGGGCTTTGAACTAGACAGTTGGGATCTGATGGCTATGTTACACCATCTCTCAAACCAGACACTTAAGTTTCCTTACTCTTGTGCTTGCCATCCAAGCACTCCTCAGTAGGTATAGTGTGCTAGCACATTTCTTTGATCTACTCCACTTGGCTTTTTCTTCACCCATGACTTCCCATTTGGTTTCTTCAGTGTCCTTGAGCTCCTTTGTCATCTTTCATTCTGTTTCCTTGGACACCATTGATGACAGATACCATTTTTTTTACGTTCCAAATCATTTTTCCCCATAAATTAGCCCAGTTCAACTTGGGAGGCAAGAATGAAAACTACTGTGTCTATCTTGTGAATGAAGGAACTACAATAAGCAACTTGCCTAATTAATGTCTCACACAGCCAGCTAGTGGCAAAGTGGGCTAGAATCCAGGTTTTTTTCAATATTTATCCATTCATTCATCATATATTGGGCTCTTTAGTGCATGCTAAAACACATAGGCGGAAGGAAGGTCAGTATAAATATCTTTGCACTCAAAGAGCTAATAACACAAATGAGATAAGGTATCATCCTTAAGAGCTGAATAACAGTAGAGAATCACATATACGAAGTGATCTACTCATATAGGATTTTTTTTTGAGGTAGGGTCTCACTCTAATCCAGCCTGATGTGGAACACTTCTAGATTGGCCTTGAACTCACAGCAATCCTCCTACCTCTGTCTCCCAAGTGCTGGAATTAAAGGTCTGTGTCACCATGCCCAGCTTCCTATAGGATTTTTGAATCTGGGTATATAGCATTAAAGATCTTTTTATCCAGAAGATGAATTTGGAAGTTGGCATGATTCGATAGTTAGAACTTAGAGAAGAGAATAGAAGCAACCTTTTTCAAGCTGTTGGTATTGTCCACATGAAAGAGTTCTTCCTATTTTTGTCCTGACATGGCACACAGAGAAAATCATAGCATTTTTTTACTCACACTGAGGTCAATCATTGTATACCCCAGAGACAAGCATCACAGAAATTTGAGTTCAGATACATAGAAAAATGCTTGAATAAGTCTGTGGCACTATGGTTAGGGTGGACCTAAATTTTACTCACAATGCCAGAGGTAAAATGGAAGGTGTTTCCTACAGGGCCATGCCATGATTGATATGACTGGAGAGAAAAGTTATGGTCCAATGATGAAGGATGTACAAAAATAGGTATGCAAGATCCTCCTGCCCTGCCTGTGACTGACAGTCTGGAGGGAAGAGTAGTTGGAAAGCTAATACCATTATCCATGTGAGAGATGATAGGATTTTGAACTAGATTAGCTATAAGAGAGACAAAAAAGATAGGCTGAAGTGAGTTGTATCTTGCAAGTAATAAATGATAGGGTTTGGTAACATTACATGTGGATGATAGGCGAGAGGAAGAAGACAAGAACAATTTCCGGGTTTTAAATATGAACAAATTGCTATGAATAATGAAAACATTTTTTTTCTCCGTTGGGGAGTCCAGTAGAAGTGAAAGATTTTTCTTTTTTCTTTGTTTTGGAGGAGAGAGCCCGATGAGATGATGAGTTTCAAGCTGACAGTGACAGGCAAGAAAACCAGTTAGGAGGCCATTGAAAAAATGACCAGAAGAGACAAGTAGAGTTCCTTAGTAGAGACAGTAGCTGAGGGGATGGGAAGGAAACACTGGATTGAGAGGCATTATAAAGGAAGACTTCAGAGGATTTTGTCTTGGACTGATTGGGGAGTTACAAGGTAGGGCAAGGCGTGGAGCCTGAAAATTTCTGTTCTTTGAAGCATCCATTCTTCTGGCTTAAAATACTATTTGTATGCTAATAACTCACAGATTTGTATCTCAAGCTTGGACTGAGGCCACAGTTTCATATCTAACTGTCTGGTGTACATACCAATTTTGATGACTGATAGGTGTCTAATGTTCCATGTTCAAAATTGAATTCTTGACTCACAGCTGCCAAGCCCCCTCCAAACCTGCTGTACTTGACAAACTTGATCCTCACTATTCTAATTAAATACTAACTGTACTCTTTCAGTTACTCAGGCAGAAGGCTTACAAATCATTCTTTTAAAAGTGTTCAATGCTTCTTTTTTTCTTTTGAATATTTTATATCTTAATTTGCAAGCAGAAAGAGATAGAGATAGAAAGAGAAAGAGAAAGAGAGAGAGAGAGAGAGAGAGAGAGAGAGAGAGAGAGAGAGAGAGAGAGAGAGAGCATGGTCATGCCAAGGCCTGTTGTCACTGAAAATGAACTCCAGATGCATGTGTCCCTTTGTGCTTTATAAAGGTACTTGAGTCGTTAGGCTTTGCAGGCAAATGCCTTATCTGCTGAGCCATCTCTCCAGCCCCATATCATTCTTAATATTTTTCTTTCACATCCTATATTTGTTCTATTAGCAAATCTTGATGGTTCTACCTTCAGAATATATCTATAAAGTTATTATTTTCACTACTTCTCATGCTACTATTCCAATCCTGTCATAATGATTTTTTTCTCCTGGATTATATTGTACTGGCCTCCCAAGCGTTCTCTCTCCTTCTGTCCTTGCTGCCCTCATCCAAGTCTATTATTTCCTCTTTGGCTTTAGGAACCAGACTAATTGTGCTGTATGAAAGTCAGATCATGTCACTCCTCTGCTCAAAACTCCTCCAGTATCTCCCATCTCACACATACTGATAGAAAATCTCCTTTTAATGGCTCACAAAATGATACACAGCACAGATATTGACAGAACTCATTTCCTCACGTTCTTCAAGTGTTGGATCAAATGAACCTTACTCAGTAAGAATTTCTCTAATGGTTTATTTGAATTTTCAAGTGGTCCTTCCCCATTACCTAGCTACCTTTCTCTTTTATTTATTTTTTACTTTGAAAATGAATTCATATTACATATTCCGGCATTCCTGTATTGTCTGTCTCCTTTTGTTAGAAAGGAAACTGGCAAAAATTTTTTTTGAAAAGAGCCAGATAGTAAATATTTTAGGCTTTGTGAGCAAGCATTCTTTGACACCATCTTTTAAAAATATTTTTATTTATTTATGAGAGAGAGAGAGAGAGAGGCAGACAGAGAGAGACAGAGAGAATGGGCACAACAGGGCCTCCTGCCACTGTAAATGAACTCCAGACACATGTGCCTTCTTGTGCATCTGGCTTTACATGGACACTGGGGAATTGAACTCAGGTCCTTCTGCATTGCAGGCAAAAGCCTTAACCACTAAGCCATCTCTTCAGCCCTGACACCATCTTTAACTGTCAGCTATACACAAAATCAGCCATAGATTTGTTAATTTATGGTTGTGTTCCAACAAGACTGCATTTAACCACTGCAGGTTTCAGGCCATGGT
>PVHP010046669.1:0-13205 GCA_004024765.1 Zapus hudsonius | reverse complement strand
GGATCCGGTGCCTATCGCCCTGAATCCCTAGTTCCAAACAAGGGGTCCCCCTCACTGAGTGGAAAATTGGTCGAATTTGAAAGCTGTTGATTGTCTCCCACAGGCCCAGGCTCCTCCATTACACCAAGTGCTCCTTTGTTGGTTCACTGTTCCCTCCCAGTAGGAAGTGTGATCAGCCTACTCAAGGCCACAGATTGTGTTTCGTGACAATCGTCTCTGTTTACTCCAGCTGTCATTGATCAGTTTCCCCTGGCAGCCTGTGCAGTGCCTTCCAGCACTACACTAACTGCCTTCTGGGGGCTGGATACCATTCTGGACGTTTAAGGGTTTCTCGATGCTGATCGATGCAGTCTGTGGTTTCTTCAGTAACAGGGTTTTGCCTCAGGCCTGGGGAAAGCACTCAAGAGCTTTGACAGAATTCTGTCTTGTTGTTGGATTCTCATGAGTCGCTTTGGTCAACAGCTCAGTGAGGGAAGGAACCAGTGGTTGGAACCAGGGGTTGTCAGGCTGATCTAATTATTCACAGGCTTAGACTGTCTCCCCTACTACTCATGGCCCCTCTTGCCAGGCGACGCTCACTAATTTCTCAATAGGTTCTTATTTGAAATACCCTCCAAACATTTGTTGCCTATAAAATCATGCCTAAATCTCTTAACCTTTCCTGGAAAGGTCTTCACAGTCCCTGTCCTGCCTTTTTCTAAGATATTCCTTCTTGTCAATAAATAACTCAAATGAATTACTGTCAATTTTTTGAAACCATCATAATTTCTTAGGCCTAGGTGTCACAATACTGATCTGATAGCTTTATCCATACTTTAACTTGTTGGAATTTTTAAAATGTTTTTATTGGATTACAATTACATATATTAACGCAACAATATGCTCCGTATCATAGGTTCTTAGATACAGCCATTGAATCCATGATGACATTTCTTCTTATGCATTAAGTATTCGCCCCCCATGACTCTTACATTCTTTCCGCTCCCTCTTCTACAAATTTCCCTGAGTCATAATGGGTGAGATTATATTTTGCATAGTTTTTAGGTTTTTAAGAGTCTGTAGGTTTGTATTTTGGACAATTTTATATTTATCCATCTTTCAAACTTGCTTTAAATATTCTTGCCTCTGTAATTTTCATCACCTCATTTTGTGATGGGCAAAATACATCCTCCAGTGAGTACTGAGTAATAATTAAATGCCTCTCTTGGTCATTAAAATGTTTGTTTTCTATATCTAGCACATTTTTGCACACTTTGTGAATGCAAAAGCTATAGCTATATTGTCTTTTGTGCTATCAAAAAATTATCAAAGCTGCTTATACAGATTTCTAAAAGACTAGTGTTGTGAAATATATTGTGAATTTTAAAAATTATATTTTTTCTTCATTGCCAGCTAAAAATTATTAACTCTTTTATCAGAACAACAGATAAGCATTTTCTGGGCTGGCTACATATAGGGCTACGTATAGGAAAAGTGGAAGATTACTTTGCCCCAAGGCTTAGTGATAAATTGACAATAATTTCCTGAAGTGTCAAGTGTTAGGCTTTTAAATATTGCTCTTGTGAATGGATTTGTATTTTCAAATGCCAAATGCATTATGAATATTGAATTCACATGATGATTTTTGAGGAACACAGGGCAGTGTTACCATCTGTACCTTATCATTTGTGCACACACAGAAGGGAGGCAGGACCCTAAGGATGGTGTAGCAGAGAAGGGGAAACTTGAAGTGTCTGTTGTGAATGGAGGTTCTATCTGTGACCCCTTCTAGCTATGGATTATTGGCAGGCTATTGCATCCCTTTCAGTGTTATTTTCACATTTTTTGTTTTATGTACAGAAGATTGTAAAATAAAAGTATCGTAGTAAGCAAAAAAAAGCAACTTATTGTCACTTTTTCTTTCCAAAGAATTGCATGGTAATCCTGCCAAGGGTATTGGATTCATTAGGCTTTGGGGGCTACACATAGGGGTCTCCATTTGTTTATATCTTCTGAAAGTGTGATTAGTGTTAGCAGAACAAGGAACACCTGTATTGTCCCATGAGTTCCCTCTCATCCTTGCTTCTGCTATGACTGCCCATTGAAGTTTCTTTAGAAACTATTTCACTTTTCTGCCTCATTGGGAACCTTGTTTTCACAGAGTAGAACAGATGTACCACCAAGCTCCAGTGTTGACCTCAAGCTAATCTTTCCCTCTTCTTCTCACCCATTTCTCCCCATTTCAAAGTGGTCCTAATCCCATTCATAGAGTAGCAAGGATTTGTTTGTCTTTAGCATTTTTTTTATTTTTTAATCTTTTTTGTTTTGTCTTTCAAGGTAGGGTCTCACTCTAGCTCAGGCTGACCTGGAATTCACTATGTGGTCTTAGGGTGGACTTGAACCCACAGACATCCTCCTATATCTGCCCCCCCCCCAATGCTGGAATTTTTTTTATAACTTGATTTATTGCTTCAACAGTGGTCATGCTTCTGGCCCTGTTGTAGGTTACAATACATGGATATTTCCAATGATATTTGAAAAATCATACATTTATTCTCATCCTTTTTATTTTATGGGATTTAAAAATATATTTGCAGATATTTTTAAGAGATAACAAACCAAGGTATTAAAACATCTCTCATTGTGTTCTCTTCTGATAAGGGGTTGACTTCCCAATCTCCAACAGAAAGAGTTGTGTGCATGAGAATTACTGTTCAGAAAGAGTAGGCAAAAAGAAAACGTGCACAACTTCTTCAACTTTTAAAGTTTTGTTCAGCCTCAAATCTTCTAAATATTAGTGTTATTGGATAATAATTGTACAAACATGCACGAGAGTATTCTAAATCAAAGGAAATATGATAGATATAGTTTCCAACGTTGCATGGGAGTACAATTATCACCCTATGTAGCTATGCTATGAGTATTGGAACATGTTCATTACCAAATCTAAGTAGAGTGCATTTAAGTTTTAATTTTGCTTACAGATTCAATATTCAATCACAATTTTACTTCTTATTTGAATGAGTCACTGAACAATGAAGAAAACTAATATGCAAATAATTAGATAATGTTTTTAGCTTTCCAAGAATTAATAATATTTAAAGACAGTTCATTTCTTTATTTCATACCTTTATTTAAAGCTCAATAAGGACACATAGAATTCTAGAATATTAAACAGAAGGAAATGCTTCCTAACTCTGAAATATTCACGATATATTTTAAAGAACTCAGTTAAGATTTTTAAACTTCTTCCATAAAAGTCTGAGATCTTTCAACTTTAATATCTGAAGGGTAGGAACTGGGGCTATACTTTATTTTTTAGAGGGCTTACCTCACATGTGTAAGGTACTGGGGTTGATGTCCAGTAATTAAAATAAATAAAAATCAGATAGTTCTTTTTTATCTGACAACAATATTAATCTAATGAGGGAAGAGTAGGGCTTTAGTTCTATTCTTCTAGGTCTCACAGCTGAGGAATTATCAGATTCCACTAAACAAAGAGTAGTGGGTTTAATACCTGTGACTGATGCTAAAAATATACTAACTTCAAAATCCATCTGTAATGGCTTGATCCAGGTTCCCCCACAACAAATGAATGGATTCTGATTGATTGATCCTCAGCTGATGGGTTTTACAACCTCGCTGGAGCTGTGTTGTTGAGGTGGGCTTATGGGGTTGTAAGCCAGCTTCCCCTTGCCAGTGTTTGGCACACCTTCCTGTCGCTGTTTGCAGTGCTGTGGCAGAGGTGACATCCACCCTCTGCTCATGCCATCATTTTCCCTGCCAGGATGGAGTCTCCTCTCGAGTACATAAGCCTAATAAACCCATTCCTCCACAAGCCACTTCTGCTTGTGTTCTTTCTGCACTAGAAAGCCGACTGAAACACTATCCTTTTTATTTAAAAAAATAGGTGCATAAATTGTATCATTTTGGTAAGCAAAAGGCTACATAAAATAGAGTACAAAAAGGGCCAAAAAATAAACTCTGGTGGAGAATAAACATGACTACAAGCAGAAAAATGGTATAGTGAATGACTGATAACACGTAGTATGGGGAAAGGCCTGATGAAATGCCCACTGATGGATGGACTTGGTTATTGTATTTATTTTCTTTTTGCTGGTGATTCCCACATCATGCATTTGCACAACATAGCAACATGCATCAGGGAAATCAGACACATTTCCTTACTTCTTCTATAGTTCAGTCAGATATTTCACTTGGCATTGCAGTGAGAGAGGAAACAGGCCCATAGAGAAGAAAGGAGACGGGAATTCTGGAATGGTTGGTCCCTTTCCTTGTCTTCAGGGCTCATCTTCTGACTGCACTTAGTCTTTCCACTACTAAGGAATGCAGTTTGTGTTCCTTTGTGGCAAATATTTCCATTTCTAAGCATCTGTGGTTATGTTGGAACACAGCTCAATCGATTCTAGTCACTACCCAGTTAAGTTGAGAATGCAGACGTCTCTCAACAGGGAAAATAACCTTTTCAAATGCTCCTTTGGTTTGGACATTAAAAAAATAAAACAACTTGATGATGTTACATCTTCTATTGAAACACGATGGGTGTGTGCATCACTGGCCCCAGAGATTAATGTTGTAACAGGTTTTTGCACAGTTATAATATTGTTTCATACAGAAACAGAGTAAGTGCCTCTGAGACAGGATAAGCAACTGAGAGTAAACACGATGCTTGCTCGACTAAACCACAGATTAGGCAAATGGGATTAATTCATTGCACTTACATTTTGAGTCATTTATCTGCAAAATGCTTTCCAAAGCAAATGAAGATATAATCAATAAAAGTGAAAGATATTTGTGATTATAATATAACACCATTTCATATCTGTGAGCAGATTCCTGGTAACTGAGTGCAGTTGCACAAAGGTCTCCTGAAAAAAATATGGAAATGAGTCACAAACTGTTAGAAGAATGCACACAACCACATGTTTTTGGTTTTGGCCCCTATATTGTATAAGCTATATGTAATATTCAAATACTATTACTCAAAGTCTCTGATATATTTCATGTGTAGAACATCTTTTTTTTATTTTTTTTAAATTTTTTTATTTATTCATTTTCAAGCAGAGAGAGAGAGAGAGAGAGAGAGAGAGAGAGAGAGAGAGAGAGAGAGAGAGAGAGAGAGAGAGAGAGAACACCAGGGCCACCACCTTGTGGGTCTGGCTTATGTGGGTCCTGGGGGAATTGAACCTGGGGCCTTAGGCACTGGAGGCAAGTGCCTCAACCGCTGAGCCATCTCTCCAGCCCTAGAACATCTTTTTGATGGATACTCAATTGTCATTGGTAATATGTGGCATATACTTAGATGTAATTGCATTTACTTTAGTGAAAATAGATTCATGAGCCTCAGTAATTACAAATATACTTAAAAGTACTTGAGGAAATGACTTGAGTATGAGTTTTTAAATTTAAATTTTCATTCATTAAGTTAAAAATATTATAAGTTAATTGTCTAATCATTCTACTTATATTCCAATGCTTAATCAATGTAATAGTTTTCCAAATAGTAATATAACCAGTTAACATTAACCAATAGAAAATTAATGAAATAAATAATACTTTATTAATAAGATGCAACACAGTATATCTAATGGCAAAGTTTATCAGATAGCAATCTCTGTACCACCTTCATCAACACCACATAGCAAGAAATATAAAATTTAGTTGTCTGCTTCCTTACACAAATATACTTGCTTTTACTCTCAAACTGGGAATATTTATTAATTTTTCCTTTTTTATTTTGAGGTAACCCTTTTATTCTTTCCCCCCATGTTTATTGTCAATTATTAGATACATCGTATGAGCAAGTCTTATGATGGTACCCCCATTTCCCTCCTCCCTGTCCCCAACCCACTGGGGTCCCTCCTCAGTGAGCTTGCTGGACCAGTCCATGGGATAGGCGGTTATGGACTGTATGAGAGGTAGCCTAATTTTTGTTTGTTTGTTTGTTTTTCCCTTGTGTGTTGTTGCTGATGGGGCAATGGCTCTGAGTATTCTTCCCCACTATGGCTCTTACAATCTTTCTTCCTCCTCTTACACTCAGATCCCTGAGTCATTGGGGGTGACTTTTAGGTCTGCTTTACTGTTAAGTTTTTAAGAGTCTCTGGATTTCAGCTTTGAATTGTGTTGGGTATCCTCAGTATATGTATCCATTATCCTTTCACATGTTATCTGATTTCCTGTGGAGGTAGATCTCTTGCTCACCTCACCACTTCCTCAAAGGTTAAATTTGAGTTCCATATTGTAAATTAGAGGTGGTTCATCTCCTGCCTGGATGACAAGCAGCACCTCAGGTCCTTTTGGTGGAATTGGGTTGTCCACGGTTCTCACTGGCTTCTGAAACACAATCAGAATCACCAACAGAGAGTGAGATCTGTATAGGTTAAATGAGACAAACTTTTTGGTGAGATTCTAATGGGTATAGCCTTTGTGTAGATTTCTGGTTAGTGGGGTTTCCCCTTGGAGCCCAGGTTCTTGGACCTCATTTGTGTTTACCATGGTTCCCAGTTCCTGTTAAGGGTTACCACTGAGCAACTCTTAGCCCATTAGCAAGCCATTGATTACCCACCTTGGTTTAGTGCCATTATTGATGGATGAGCACTTCTTGACTTACTGGTCTCAACCATACAGCAGTGTCTTCATGGTGATTTTAAACAAACATTGAATAATCAGCATATCTATGATTTGGGTTGAGAGTTGGATGGTATCACAGATGAAATTTGAAGTTAACATTTTCAAATTCTTCATGTAGTACAGAGTAGAAGTCAATTTTCGTGGGGGCTAGAGGAATTTCGAGTTATTCAAATCAGTAGGGAAATATGCACAAATTGAAAAGAAAACTTTTGGTGTTTATGCAAAGTCAATCTCAAGAAAAGAAGGGAGGAAATAATTAAAACATTAGTTTAGCTAATACAAAAAAGAAAAGCAAAGGCTGGCTCTATCAGCTGGTGAACAAAGATGGATAATTCCAGGAAAATTATTAAACTGGTGATGAACATAGTCTACGATGTAGGGATCCACCAGTCGGTCAGCAAAAATGGACAGCACCTAGAAAATGTTCAGACTGGTGATGAGCTTAGTCACATTATAGGGAGCCATCAGCTTGTTGGTGGCCTACAGGATGTGCTGATTTGAGGATGGTTGTTTAGCTCCCAAATCAGCCTATTAGAGTTTCAGCAGCATTGCATTGCGTTTGAGAGAAGAAATGGAAACCAAGTAACCAGTCATATAATGTGAATGTTAATTCTCAGACCTGCTTCAGTACATGAGCTAAAAGTTGAAGGTGAAGCAAGTTTAAGAAGAAATTCCGTAGCATTAGAGGAATGATGCTGTGTGGTGAGGTACATCTCTGCAGATCCTGTGCTCAGAAGGGCAGCCAGTGTCCACTGGTAAGTCTCCCGTTAATGATGGTGTCCTCCCTGGAGCATTAGCTTTGTTCACATGTGTACTACCCTCCATGAAAGGCTAATGCTTGCACCTGCATGGAGATGTGTCCCTCTGAAGTTGAGGCTCACTGAACCTGGGGAGAAGGGTGATTCTCTGCTCTGATAATTGCTGTAATATATAACTTAAACTTGTTCCCTGACACAATTCTCAGATATTCTGGCAACAGTCTTCAAGGCAGGCAAATTGGTCATGTTCAAATAGGATAAAATCTTAGCCTACACCATTCTTGATCAAATTTACATTTGTACTGGTTACAAATAATTTTCCCAATAACTTCTTTAACTTGTCCAAAAACTTATGGTATGTTTTAGTTAATAGAACACTAAGTTTTATATTAAAAAGCTTTGTAGATTTAAAGTTGACCTATTAGTTCAAAATGAAATGCCTTTATAATTTGCTTCTCTCCATTTTAAGGTGGATTTTAAGTTTACATATATGAGGGTTTAAGAACCTTTTGACTTATACATAATCTACTGGGGATATAGCTCAATGGTATTCTCCCTCTAGAGTATGCAATATTCTATTAGATTCTCAGCACAAAAATAAGTAAGTAAATACATAAATCTAATAATAATAATAATAATAATAATAATAATGGTAATAGTAATCTGATAAAGTGTTTTAATCAATAAAATATCACAACACAATAACTTATATGACCAGGTTATATCTAGTTTTGAAGACTTTTATTAAGGAAACAGTAGAATGCCATTTACTCTAAGGGTATACACCGAGACATTGTGCTGGGGGGAATGTGAACCAATTCACTTCTAATTGAACCTTTGGAAAATCTTTTTTCCAAACATGTAGCAATGCTATTTGATATTTACAAAAATAATATATGTAGTCAGTCGTGAAATATAAATGAAAGTTTTAGGTTCTAGAAAATTCTTTTTGCATTCAGAATATATTTCTTCTACCTTTTAAATAATATTAGAACTGTTTGGCAATAAGTATCCTGGGGTGGTTTGAACGTAACATGTCCCCATAGCCTCAGCTTGAAGCATTCTGGAGGTGGAGCCAACCTGCAGGAAGTGCGTCACCAGAGAAGGATCAGGAGGGGCCATCTGGCAATAAATAGGTGGATGTTCAGAGTCAGCCTGTGCTTGCTGGTGCTGCCTGTTCTCTCTCTGAAGTGAATGTGTGATGAAGTGAGCCAGCTTCTCCCACCACGATGAAGCGTCCTCTGGAATGTGTAACCCTGAAATACACTTCTTCCTCCCATAAACTACTTCTGAGCAGGTGTTTGTCCCAGCAATGAAAAGGTAACCACAACACGTAGGTCTTACTAAAGTATGACTAAATTGTTTGGGTCAGTAGTATTAACATTATAACTTTCATTTTATGAGGTACAATACAGAAAAAAATGTGAAATATTGGCTCATGGATTTTTTGTCATAATCTCTTTTAGCTTGTTACCTAGTAAATATGCAATGCATATTTATTATATGCAGGAATTGGAGCTTCTAACCTGACCTTAACTCTCCATGCCCCACCCAGAACGCTGCCCTATTCTGGGTCTGAGAGAATGTGTCCTTGAAGGAACCATGTCCCAACTCCATTCTTCAGAGTCTCTCTCTCTCCTGAGAGTGGTTAACACCTCTGATTTCTGTGCAGTGAGCCTCACTACTATCCACCCTGTGAGGTCCACCACTGCAGTGGTCCTTAGTGGACTTTGTTCCTTTCCACTAAATAGATGTCATTTACTATGCATTAGGCAACAGGAGCATTTAAAAAAAAAGGTAATCATGGATATGATGCAAAAAGTAAGCAGCAAAAAGTATCCTGAAATTTAATGGAGACAAGTATACCATCAGCTGTAAAAATATGAGACCATTACCTGTCAAGGTGAGGATAAATCATGGGATTTTCTTGAATGACTTTTAGCTCAGTTTCATTTGACAGAGTACAGAGATAGAGAAGAACTGCCTTTCTCCACTTTTCTTCATTTCTCACATCATTACACACCCTGAAATTGATCTGGGATGTTACTCCATTTTAAATGGCCTATCTAATTTTCTCACTACTCTAGATGTATTTCCCAACCCCAAGTTACCCCCAAGGGAAGCAAATCCTTCCCAGGACTATAACTACCAAAGGAAACAGCAACATCTAAGCTGTGTCAATCATTCTTTGAAACAAGAGATTTTTTTTCTAATGGTCCCTTTAATATCTAGGCACTCTCTATATACATAATATTAATTATATTTTTAAAAATGAAAACAGTCAAGTCAGAAATGCTTTGAGATATGAGCACAATAAAATGTATAATCACCTTTTTTTTCATTTGAGGGGTTGATTGTAATACGATCTGTGGGTGGAAAATCGTGCCTGTGTGCGAGCCCTTCCTAGGAAATCACTTGGACTTTTTGAGTAGTCTACATGCACCCTTCCATATCCTCCATCATCTCTGGATTCTTTGAAATATTCAAAGGATGAAAATGCTTTGTCAGTAGTTACTATAGGATATTATTTTAGAGAGTAATGAAAAGAAAGCATGTTTTATTCAAACACAATTTATTTTGTCAAATGTGGTTGGTTCACGGTCAGCTGAGTCCATAGATGCAAAATTTGGAGAAACAGAAAATCAGCTGCATGTGGTTATGGCCATGCTCAGGCAGGGTTTCACTGGAATACAGTGAACTAATAGATACTTTCAAGTTCATTTAGAGGCAAGTTGAACACTGCAGCTAAAATGAAGAGCCGTACACTTCTATTTTATGGCTGCACACATGCTCTCCTTAGCTTTCTCACTAATCATATGAATGTTCAAGATGATGACTTTATTCTAAAGGATTCAAGCAAAAACAAATAAAACAGAAACCCCATTCCTGAAACATAGCCTGTGTATTACAATCAAGCCAAACTACTTGGGTTTTTATGTACAATTGTGTTAGACTTTGGTTCTTATGACTTTAAACATGCTTTCAGCTAACCTAAATGTCTGATAGGGAATACAGATGATGTGCAAAACATGGATAATTACACATGCATAAATGCCATATGCATTATAGAACTTGTAACATGGCAGATATTTGTTAGTAATGTGTATGTTTACTGGGAAAAGCAAAGAAAAAAATATATATATGAGCTGAAATGAATGGGTTTGAAGAGACAGGAACCCATATAAGATTATGGCCTCCAAGTAGTGAGGCATTCGAAAATTCAACAAAATCATACTTTAGAAACCCACACAGATAAAGATCTGTGAGATGCAGTGGGTGAATGATAAGTGACCGGTCACTCATATGACAGTAATGGATATAGGACTGTGTATGGGAAACCATAAGATACAGAGCCATAAAATACATCAGGAGAAAGTAAGAAAGTTAAGATTCGTACAAATCACTTATAGGAATAACAGTATGAAGGGAATTGCAAACAGAAGACGGGTGCTAGATTTAGAGAAATTTCCAAAAAGATTTTTTCAGAATTCTTAGGATGTGAATGTATTTTTAACACATTGTCATGGAACCACTGAAGGGAGGGACTGACCATGGACAAGACGATGTATGGAGGCCAACAAGATGGAGGGAAGGTAGGGTAGACACCTTTTCAATAACCTCCTTAAGTCAAAAGCATATTTTTGTTATCCTTCAGGAAAAAGATCAAAGAAAGAAGGTGTGCAACCCATTTTGAGGTGGAGGCAGTAACAGGAGAAGAAGCCTACACGTCTCCTCTCCAACATTCTCAGTGAATTCCCATCCTTGATTCTCTGCAGAAAGTGAGAACGGATGAAAAGAGGCCAATCTTTGGATGAATCCAGCAGGAAGATCAAGGCACAATCAGGGTTGGTGGTAGAGGAAGGAGAGATTTCAGTATCAAAGATTCCCACAGTGGGTTTAACAAACCCACTGCTACCCAAGGTGTACACAACACTCACTGAGAAACTTATCTACTTGACTAAACCCCACGGAGAAAGATTCACTACCCCTTTTAGATAAGAACAGAAAGTGCGCTTCATGCAATTATTTAAGAACATATGCAAATGGGCAGAGCAAATTAGCTGGGGTCCAAGTTTAAGGCCAGATGTATCTGAAAGTGCAAAAGCCGATGCTCTCCCCTTGGCACTTAGGACACATTGAATGTAGTCTTCACCTTGGATTTCAACACATGTGAGGGAGCCATCTACCTCCAGAGCATTGGCAAAGCAAAAGTAATACTTCTGGGAGAGGATACTGTTCCAAAGAGTTTTCTTTGAAGATGATCATAAAGGCACAAACTAGGATTATTTCGTTTTAGGTCCTGAGTCTTGGCAACTGAGGTGTGGCAATTTATGCAAGGTATTAATATGTCAGTATATAATGGTGTTGGATATACTAATGCATTCATTACACAGGAAAATATTTCATCGGAGACTGCATGTTAAGGAAGGAAACAATGAGGCAACAGATGCGAAGTGAGTCTGTCTGTTCTAGTTTCTACAAGTGGACAGTCTGGCTGCGCTCGCGGTGATGTGTGTGTCTTGGTTTGGCTTCATGCCATGGCTAAAGCCAACTTCCATCTGTTCACACAAGAGCTCAATGGAGTCACTAACAACAATGTTCACATGGTTCCACAGAATCAGCAACTGTTTCCACCCAGCATTGTTCTTTACAGGGGTCAAGTGCTTTGGGTCAAGCAGAGAATTCCTGCTTCCTAGGCAGGTGAGTGGAGATTTCACAGGTACATTTGTACATCAGTGTCCGTGCTTGGCTAGATCATTTACTTTCAGAGAACCTCGTGTTTTACCGTTTCTTCACAAATGTTTGTTTCTGCTTTCTGATCCGTAGACACCTCTGTTGAACTTGAGAAGAGAGATTTTTGTTAAATAAGCTGTTTTACATAACTTCGTATAGACTAAATTGAATAGAAAACCAATTTTAGAGGTGATATATACCAGATGGAACCACCAGGCGCCTGGGTAAACATAGAGTAAAAGAAGAAGAGGTTTCAGTATGTTGTGCACCACCTCTACACAGAGGCTTCTCTGGGATTCAGTGAGTTTGGACTTCAAAGTTATTCATACGAATTTAAAGAGTGAACACCTTATACAAATTAGAGAAAATGCTTTAAATTGGAACCTGTTGAGTAGATCAGTCAAGATAAATAGTAGAAAATGTGGCAAAATGGTTTTGCTGAATATTATATTAATATATGTAATATTAACATGAAATACTGATATGTAATATTAACATCTAAAGAGTAATTTGAAATTGTGACTTTTAATAAATAATATATTAGCATTGCTTATATTAAAGATGAAAAGCTAATTTAAAATGTAAAGAGATTGGACAAAGCATAAGTGTAATGCATCTTTTACAGAAAATATAATAAATATTTCCTAAATATGAGACATTTATAACCATTTATATATATATATATAATTTATCTTATAACTTTCTCATAATCAAGGGGTAATAATTTTCAATAAGAACACAAAAGCTGAAGAAATATTTAAATTTCAAGATCACGTTTATGTACACATTATAATTTTTCTTTATACAAATGTACATTTTTGTATGTTTGTATATGCATGTCTAAATGCTTACATGTGGGGTGCATTTGGACATCTGTATATGTGTGTGTGGCATGCGGGGGCCGCTGTACAACCTCAAGTGATGTTCTTAAGACACCATCCACTCTTTCTTCCTTCCTTCCTTTCTTTCTTTCTTTCTTCTTTCTCTTTCTTTCTTTCTTTCTTTCTTCTTTCTTTCTTTCTCTTTCTTTCTTTCTTTCTTTCTTCTTTCTCCCTCTCTTTCTTTCTTTCTTTCTTTCTTTCT
>PVHP010046668.1:0-13181 GCA_004024765.1 Zapus hudsonius | reverse complement strand
GATTACATGCAGCTCAGGAAAATTGGATGAATAGTCCTGGGAAATCTGGCTTATTCATGATTAAATATTAATCAGGCCCTTCTCAATACATGGTGCCAGTTCCCACCGAGTTTCCATGGCTGCTTGTCCAACCCACATCCTTGGGATTACCATCATCATGTCGTTCTTGGCCTCTCTATACTTTATCCTCCCCTCTATCTGTTCCCAGTAGATTCTCAGGACCCCAGGCCCTGAAGAAGCAGGAGCTTTTCCCGAAAGTCCCAGGTCTTAGGTCAAACCAGGTTACCTCCACTTACATGTCTTTCCAAATTTGCTAACACAAGAAATCAATGCTTTGCGGTCACAACACCAAATTTGGAGCCAAAGTAATCTGGTCCCAGCCTACATCTGCCTCTCTGCGTGATCGGAAATAATTATTGACCACACAGATTCTAAATGGGGCTGGGGATGGAGAGAGGGCTCAGTGGTTAAGGTGCTTGCTTACAAGGTCTGATGGCCTGGGTTCGATTCCCCAGTACCCACATAAAGCCAGATGCACAAAGTGGCAGGAGTCCCTGGTGTACCCACACTCCTTCTCTCTCTCTCTCTCTCTCTCTCTCAAATAAATAAGAATAATAAAAAGGAAGGAAGGGTTTATGTTGGCTAACGGTACAAAGTTACAGCCCATCAGAGCAGGGGAGGCATGGTGGCTGAAGGAACCCAAAGTGGAGCTGGTCACAGTGTGCCCACAGTCAGGAAGCTGAGAGTGATCAATACCACTACTCAGTTTTCGTTGTGTCCAAAACCCCAGCCCATGGAATGATGGTGTGTACAGTTAGGGTGGGTCCTCACACCTCAATTAATATAATCTAGAAACTGTCTAATGCACATTCCTAAAGATCCGTTTCCATGGTGATTCTAAATCCTGTTTTGTTGACAACCAGAGTTTAACCAAGGACACATTCCAGGATGGTCCTAAATCTCTTTAATTGCTTATCTGAGAAAAAAGCTCAATGCTGCCAAAAGAGTTAACCATTGCCCCAGCAAACACCTCAAGGCAGGGCCTTTGTGTCCCAGCTCAGTCACATGAGCCGACTCTTCCCCAGTCTTCACTTCTTACCCTTTTTGTAGGGATTGTTGTTGTTGTTGTTGTTGTTGTTGGTGGTGGTGGTGGTGTGTGTTTTTTTTGCTTGTTTTTTGTTTTCTGAAACAGGGTCTCATATGACCCAGACTGACCTCCAATATACCATGCACCTCCAAATTATAGGGATCACAGACATGCCACCATGCCTGAGGTTTTTTTTTAACCTTAGGAACAATTTTTTTTTTATTTTCCATAATGAGTTACATTGTTTAGTGGGCCAACAATGAGTTGTTATCCCCAATTCCTCATTGCCCCCCTTCTCCATCCCCAGTCAGCTGGATATCCTCCTCCATGAGCCATCTGGATCAGTCTTTGTGGTAGGGGACCATGGATAGCCCAGTCTTCAGCCCGGTTCTCCTGCCCCAAGTGTGCTGTTACTGAGGGGTGCCATGCCTCTGATAATCTCCCCCACCACGGCTCTCACAATCTTTCCGCCCCCTCTTCCGCTCAGTTCCCTGAGTCATGGTGGGTGAGTATTAAGGATGCTTTAATGTTGTAAGCTTAGGGGTTTTTGTGTCAAGAATCGTTGGTTCTGTCTCACTGGCTTATCCTGTGTTGATTGAATGGCTGTGGCTGTGGGTCCCTTGTTCATCTCATCCTTCTCTGCAGGGTTCCATATGGATCCTCCACGATATGACTATGGTGGCTCATTTTTTGCCAGTATCTCAGCTTTCTGCCTGCGGTCGGTTGGTAGGGTTACATGGGCCACAGCTCTCTCGCTGTATTCTGAAAAATACAAACACAATCTCCATCGGAGAGTGAGATCAGTGTAGGTTAACAAATATACACCATTCTGGATTACCTAGCTTCTATTTTTAGTAGCCTCCCCGTCAGTCGCTCGCATAGTACATCTTTTCTTGGGAGCCCAAGAGTATGGGATCTGGTGCATATCGCCCTGAATCCCCAGTTCCAATCAAGGGTTCCCCCTCACTGAGTGGAATATTTGGCTGAATTTAATAGCTGTTGATTGTCTTCCCCAGGCCTAGGCTCCTCCATTGCACAAGTGCTCCTTTCTTGGTTTGCTGTTCTCTCCCAGTCGGAGGTGTGGTCAGCCTACTCATGGCCGCAGACTGTGTTTCATGCCAGTGGTCTGTTTACTCCAGCTGTCGTTGATCAGCTTCTCCTGGAAGCTTGTGTAGTGCCTTCCAGCCCTGCACTAACTGCCATCTGGGGGCTGGTTACCATTCCAGACTTGGAAGGGTCTCTCGATGCTGATCGATGGCATTCTGTGGTTTCTTCAGCAACAGGGTTTTGCCTCACATGCCTGAGGTTTTGAAATTTTCATTTCCCTGCCATTTCTCCTTTGACTTCCTTATTCTTCCTGGAAACTGCCCAGGCACAAATAGGGATGGAGCTCAGCTCTTTCCTGTTCTGGCAAGAGTTGCTGAAGAAAATCTGTTCTCCACTGTAACTGGTGCCCAGCTGGGCTTATCTTTGACGGTAACAGTCCAAGGCAGATGCTCACATACTGGAATGGCCTGCAAGACAGTCATTTGGGGATCTGGGCTAAGGACACTTCAGTGTCTTCAGGATGTCATTTCCAAGTTGTCTGAGGCCACCTTTCTAATCAGCTTAAAGAGGAAAAAGCATGGAGGATCTTACAGTCCCATCATAGGCGTAATGACAAGATCAAGACAGTTCCAGGACATTCGTGCACAGTCCTGTCACCAGAGTTCCATGGTGTGCTCCTGAGTATCCAGAAGAAAAAGATTTATGTACCTGTTAGCCATCTCTGGGATCCACCCAGTCAACCTCTCTCCTGTCTTCTTCAGGCTTTCTCCTTGAAGGTTTTTCTAATAGTTTAAATGTCATCACCTCAGTATATTCAAGCAGTTTGCTGCAACTCTTCTGTTGGCTCTTTGAATGGAGGATGGAGAAACAAGGTATTACTGAGCATGAATTATGAATCAATGGGCCAGTCAGATTTAGCAGGAAAACCAACTATACCCAGAATGTCAGCCATTGGGATTCATTTTCTTGTTTGCAGATGTGCAGTTTAACTGTGACAGTGTTGAACTTGGTTAATGGGTCGCTTCTTGTCGAGTCTGAGCTGATGGATGCATGTGTGGGCGGGGGGGGGGGGGGCAAGTTCCCACAGCAAAATGGAAACACAGAGGCGATATTCCCAGAGCTATGTAGCTAAGGATGCTTCTCAGCCTCGGCTCACAATGGACACTGTGCACACCCATTCACAGTCCACTGATCAAAGTCAAGGTCATGGCCGAGCAAAACGTAAGTCACCAATAGGGAAGTCCAACAGACACACAAAGAAAATGACTGCTGGTGAAGAAACAGTGTGATCTATCTACAGTGTGATCTATCTGTTGTTTTTTTTTTTTTCTTACCAGAGACTCTATCAAAGACATAGTAACGATTATTTTATAGATAACGTAGAAAATAGATTTCAGAGAGGTTAAAACATGGCTCCCAAGCTCTGATGGCAATAGCCGAGTCAAAATACAAACCCAGGTTTGTTTGACTCTGAAGCTCATTTCCTTTCTCTTGCTGCTTCCCTCAGAGTCAAATTGTAAGAAAACTTACCCAAAGTGGAGATTACATTTTTGTGTGGGGGTGAGTTTATTTCTTTTTCCAGGAACTGGAGGAAAACTATGATTAGAGGTCATTTCATTCTCATCTCTGCTTCTTATACCTTGTGCTCATGCAGGCCTGTAGTTCTCAGTTCCTCAGTGAATGCTTCATGGGGAAGTCATCTTCAATGTGAGGCCACATCAGACACCCATAGGCAGATTTGGGTACAGTGTTGGCCTCATTGAGTCTGTCCTGACCTAGTACAGCACTCCTCACATTGCATTAGCTTTGTTGGGTGTGTTTTCTGCTTCTACTGAAAAAAAAAATGGTTGTCCTTAATTAGTTTTTAAAAATCTGACTTGAGGGGCTAGAGAGTTGGCTCAGCAGTTAAAGTGCCTGCCTGCAAAGCCTAACAACCAGGGTTCTATTTGCCAGTGCCCACATAGGGTCAGATGCACACAGTGGCACATGTATCTGGAGTTCTGGAGGCCTTGGTATGCTCATTCTCTCTCTCTCTCTCTCTCCCTCCCTCCTTGAAAATAATAATTATTTTTAAAATCTGGGTTGGTAAGTAGAGGGATAGCAAGTTTGAGGCCAGCTTTGGCTATAAAGCAAGACTCTGTTACAAATTATAATATAAAATCAAATCATTCAGTCTACCTATCCATCTGTCATGGTTTGATCCAGGTGTCCCCCACAAACAAATGAATGTGTTCTGATTGATCGATCCTCAGCTGATGGCAGTTTGGGTTTTACAACCTCGCTGGAGCTGTGTTGTTGGGGGCAGGCTTTTGGGGTTATAAACCAGCTTCCTCTTGTCAGTGTTTGGCACACCTTCCTGCTACTGTTTGCAGTGCTGTGGCAGAGGTGATGTCCACCCCTCTGCTCATGCCATCGTTTTCCCTGCCAGGATGGAGTCTTGCTTCGAGTCCATAAGCCTAATAAACCTATTCTTCCACAAGCTGCTTTTGTTTTGGTTCTTTTGGCACAGCAACTAGAAAGCTGACTGCCACAGATTTGGTACCAGAGAGCAGCGTCATCTGTTGCTGCTAGAACCCTGATTCTGTGGCTTGGCCTTTTGGAAGTGATCTGCAGGAGGAATGTGGAAGGATTTGAAATCTCGGCCTAAGAGATGCCTTGCAGTGCTGTAAGTACAACTTCATGGACCATCTGGTCAGAATGGAAAGACCTGAATGAAGTAAGAAATATGAACTGTGAGGTTTGGCTTACAAGGGTGAGAAAGAAATTTGTTGGGACTGTGCCAGAAGCAGTTTGCATGAGAGGCTTGCTGTGTTCTGTCTGCCTGTGTCCTGGGAACCTGTGCAGGGTTGCATTGTGTAAAGATGACTGGTGTGAGTAGATGGAGATGACACGGAAAGAAATCAAATCTTTGGGACAAAACTGCTGCCCATTCAGCTGCAATTATTTGAGAGATGACAATCATTGAGATTGGGCCAGGTGATCTGCATTGGAACAACAGTAGCCCACCTGGTTCTGTGGAGTACAACAAATGCAGGAAAAGAGGGTCATTGCATTTGCACCAGAGTTTTTTTTTTTTTTGAAAAATGGCCATTGGCATGTGAAGCAGGTGTGCTAGATTGCCTGCGTGGAGACTGATGGAGCCATGAGGATGAACTGTGGGTTGCAATGGAGACCCAATGAAATGCCAGGACAATGGATGGCTATCAATGCAAGCTGCCACCACCAGAAGTTTTCCCAGATTGAGTAGCCAAGCTGGAGGGGCAGAATCAAATCTCCAAGAGACTTTTTACTGGTTAGAATTATTGAACTTGGAGTTAGAGATTGAGGTTTCCCTGCTTGTTTTACATCTTGTATTGGTTCAATCTGTTTTTGCCATGCCTCATATTATCTTTTGCAGTGTGAATGTTCTGTGCCATTATGGGTTTATTTTTTGGTATTATGGCTCAGTTGAAAGCTGTGGGGACTTATGAGTTGAGCTGAACACATTGTATTTACATCATGTGATGATTATTAGTATGTGGAGGCCAGGGGCTGACTGTCATGGTTTGATCCAGGTGTCCCCCACAAACAAATGAATGTGTTCTGAATGATCCTCAGATGATGACAGTTTGGGTTTTACAACCTCACTGGAGCTGTGTTGTTGGGGGCAGGTTTATGGAGGTTATAAGCCAGCTTCCCTTTGCCAATGTTTGGCACACCTTCCTGCTGCTGTTTGCAGTGCTGCAGCAGAGGTGATGTCCACCCCTCTGCTTATGCCATCATTTTGCCTGCCACCATGGGAGTCTTTTGATCTATTTTCCTATTTATGGGCACCTGGGATGTTTCCAGTTATTGGTTGTTATGCATAAAGCCATTATGAGCATTCAAGATGAAACCTGTGGCATGACCATTCTTCTCTATGGGAATATAATGATTACTACGGGCCATGGACTTTTGAAAAACTCTTCCCCAATATGTGCCCTGTCTCCGTGGTCTGTAGAATCCTAACAGACCATAGGCTACCATAGGCTGTTGCATAAGGAGCTACATATGGGGACCATGTTCACATTTTTGTGTCCTCAACAGTCAGCCAGAGCTGAGAACTCCAAGGATGTCCTGAGTCTATGATTGTTGAGTCAATGAAAAGATGAACTAAGACCCCATAGCTATGTATGTGGAAATTTTTATGTGTCAGGTGCATTTCTAAGTACTTTAGTGGGTTACCACATTGAAATCTCACAATAAACAATGATGTGAATACTATTATTAACCCCATTTTATAGAAGAGGGAGTCAAGGAACCAAAAGCTTCAGTGGTTTCCTTAAGGTCATCCAGTCAGTTTCAGAGTCTATAATTAAAACTACTCTACTAAAAGGGAAATTAAGCAAAAACATTTTAGAAAGGTGTTTTGTTTTATTTTTTTCATTCAGCTGTTGTATTTTGAGAGCCCTGTAGATACTGGGCACTATGCTATTTCCAGCTGTAATCAGAGAATAGTGCCCCATTTCATCCCAGCTTTGCAAATAACCAAACCAAACGAGAGACCTTCTGAGCTCTAGTCTCATGGTGAGGTCCAAATTGAGCAATTCTTGGTCCCAAACCAGAAGCACAGGTTCTCCCAAACAAGATCATTTCCTTATAAATAGCTAAGATTAATGAGGTTGGTTTATCACCTTTATAATTCATTGAATTCAAGTCTGAATATCACAAGCTGGTTGGACTAGACTATCAAGTATAAAGTCTTTGATGTCTCCATCAACTCAGTTTATCTAGAGCAAACAGAGCCATGTGCCCATCTGTCACTGGCCAAACACAAAGAAGTTGATTGCTGTTAAATTGTCATCAAGAATTTTTTGGCTCTTGAGAAAATTATATACTAAAGCCAGTAGTTGTGGTTAGCAGTATAAAAGAAAGAGAACTTGTTCCCACTCCTCCCTTGCTACTGAATTAGGCGCTGGCCCCTTTGGGTCTTGGTTTCTCATCAGTGAAATTGGAGAACTGTACATGGTGGTCCCCAATGGTTACAACAGCTCTAGTGGTCCCAGAGTCTATGGATTTATTTAGCTCTGAGCCTTTGCAACATGTTGATGTTTTTATAAAGAGGTAAGGAAATGGCATTTCTTTCTTTCTTTTTATTTTCTTTCTTTCTTTCTTTCTTTCTTTCTTCCTTCCTTCCTTCCTTTTTCTCTCTCTATCTCTTTGTTTCTTTCTTTGTTTCTTTCTTTCTTTGTTTCTTTCTTTCTTTCTTTGTTTCTTTGTTTCTTTCTTTCTTTCTTTGTTTCTTTCTTTCTTTCTTTCTTTCTTTCTTTCTTTCTTTCTTTCTTTCTTTCTTTGTATTCATTCCCAAATTTGTATCCAGCAGGTATTATATGATAGGTTTTCTATAGCACCAAAGATGAAGCATGAACAAATCAGAAAATCAGGGCTAGGAGTGTAGTTCAGCTGGTTGAGTGCTTGCCTAGCATGCATGAGGTGTGACCCTAGGTTCAATCCCAGCACCAGTATAAAACTGGATGTTGTGACATACACCTATGATTCCCACACTCAGGAGGTAGAAGCAGGAGGATCAGAAGTTGGAGCTCATTTTTGCCGCATATGAGTTCAAGGATAGACTGGGCTGAATGAGACTCTGTCTCCAAAACAAAACAAAATGAAACAGAAAAAAATCATGTTTGCCTTCACAAGGCATTTTTGCCTTCATAAAGTATGATGCTTTGGGTAAGAAATTCATGCACATTTGGGAAGGTGGTGAGTCCTACAGAGAGAAAGCAGCCCTGAGGATTTTATGGGTTGACTCATGCTTCCACCACCCATTCACGTATTGAAGTCTTCACCATGAGTACTCCAGAAAGTAACCATATTTGGAAGCAGATAAGTAATTAGTTGATATCAGGGCATAATGGTTTATAGGGTAGGCCCTACACCAGTAGACTGGTGTCTTTATTAAAAAGAAAGGAATCAGTCACAGACACACATACAGGGCAAACTCCACTTGAGCACAAAGACAGAGAGTGTGGTGGTGCACAGACCAAGGAATGCCAGGGACACCAGAAGCTAAGAGAAAAACATTGTGAAGATCCTCCTCCAGACCTAGAGAAATTGCTAAGGTAATTCCTTGATCTCATATAGACTCCTATCCTTTAAAACTGTGTGACAGCAAATGTGAATTGTCTAAGCCGCTCAGTTTGCGCTACTGCAAGAACAGCTGTCTTAGAGATCTGGCTCTTGCAAATTTAAACAAGGACATTGAGAAGGTCTCCCAAAGAAGGTAGTATGATTTCAAGCCATGAAGAAGGCAAAGGAACATATCATATGGTGGTAGGATATTTCAGATGGAAAGAAGATTGGATTGCATTCTGAAGCTCTGAGGTGAGGGCTTGCCTTGCAGGATGGATGTCATGTGAGCACTGCTCTGAGGGAGGAGGAGCTGGAATGGGGCAGCTAGTGGGGTGACACACGATGGAGGGTAAGATGTGAGACAAAGCCAAACATGGATGGTACATGCCTGTAAATCCAGCAATCAATAGGCTGAGGCAGGAGGGTTGCAAGTTCAAAGCTAGCTTGGGCTACATAGCAAAACCCCATTTATATTAACCAGAATTCTCTAGAGAATCAAAACTGAAAGAATGATTATATATTATAAGGATATATATATTGAATAAATATTATAAAGATCATATAGATTGTCTTACAGGACATGAGCTGGGCAGTCCCACAATGGATGTCTGCAAGCAGGAAAGTGGACAACCTAGCAGATGCTCAGTCCATGAGGTGGAAGCCTGAACATCCCCTGCAAGACCTGTAAGACCTACAGGATTCCTGAAAAGCCACTGGTCTTTAGTCCATATAAGAAAGCTCGAGAAGCTGGCTTCCAATATCCATGAAACAACAGGGTAGATGCACTCACCATCAAATAGCAAGGGCAGCCAGGAAAAACAAACAAAAAAACAGAACCCCTTCTTTCTAGAAACTCTTGCTATATAGGCTGCCACGGAACAGGCTACCCACTCTGGGGAAAGACTTTCCTCCCTCAATGAACTCTTCCTGGAAATAAAGAGGCATTTCTCTTATTTGATTCCTGAACTGATCTAGTTGACAAAAGGAATTAACTGTGACATCATCAAAAGAACAATAAAACACTATTCTATATGATGCATGCCATTAAGTGGTTGTGAGAGGGACTGAAATGCTGTAGTCGTTTCTAGAAGGAAGCTCAGCTGCTGCACAAATGGGCTTCTGGAAGCCAGGGGTGAAAGCAGTAATGAAGTCATTTTAACCAGGTCCCCCTACATGCCAGTGGAGGCAATAGAAGTGATCAAATTATTGACATTTATTCTTGTGTATCTAGGCACCTAATCTATAAATACATACATAGATAATTTTAGTTATCATGAATGAGTCATAAAAACATTCTTAGTTGAAAAATGTGTGTGTTGGGGGGAGCTAGGTGTGAGGACATAAAGCTCAGCACTGGGAAAGTGGAGGCAGGAAAATCAGAAGTTCAAAGTCATCCTCTGGTTGCATAGAGTTTGAGGCCAGCCTGTGGTACATAAAACCATGTCAGAAAGAAAGAAACAGGGGGAAGGAAAGGGAATAGAGGGAGGGAGGGAAGGAGGGAGAAAAGGAAGAAAGAAGGGAGGGAGGGAGAAATGAAGGAAGAGAGAGAGGGAAGGCATTTTGAAGTACTGGTCATTTCCAGTGGTTTAATCCTAAACCTTCTCCAGCAGGATTAAGCCACAATCCCTGAGAAAAGGGAAGGGCAGGTTGTGTTGTCAACAGAGGAGGGTCAGAATTGTGCAGTGGCATTCAAGGTGTGCATCCTTGACTTAGTGCTGATGGTGAATCTATTTGTGATGTTTTCTACTGGGTACGATGCTGTGAGGTGCACCTCTGTGCACATCATTTTAATCAAGCCTCTCAAACAAGTATTCAGAAGAATGGAAAGAATAGTACAGTCCTATCATGTAGATTCGTCAATTATTGACAATCTGCTGTGTTTATTTACTTTTGATGGCTGAGCATTCCAGAAGTTACTCACATGACTCTCTTTCACCCAAAGTGTTTCACCATGTTTCCCCATAAAAAGACATTTGCTTGACCTGAGCACGGTGGGGCAGGCCAGCAATCCCAGAGCTTGGTAGGAAGAGGCAAGAGGATTAGGAATTCAAGATCATCCTCGGCTACAGAATGAGTTTTTGAGGCTAGCCTGGATTACATGAGATCCTGTCTCAAATACACACACAACAACAACCAAGAACATTTTCTTAATACCATCACCATATTTACATTCTAAAAATTAGATTATTGGGGCTGGGAAGATTGCCCCATGGGTAAAGTACTTGTCACACAAGCATGAGGGTCATATCCATAGCACTTAGGTAAAAGCCAGGTGTGATGGCTCCTTGACTGGGCCTGTAATCCTAAAGCGGGAGAAATGGAGACAAAGGGATCCCTGCTAGTCTATCTCTGGGCTCAGTAAGACACCTCGTCTCAGAAAAATAAGGTGAACAATTAAGGAAGAAACTCTCTGGCCTCCACTGCATGTATGGACCTTCTTTCTTTTATGACTGACTTCTTGAAGAAGTTGGACCTATTATCTTTAAGGACATCTTTTTTTCTTTTATTTATTTGAAAGAGTGGGAGAGACAGACTGACAGAAAACAGAGAGGAAGAGTGTGCCAGGCATCCTACCAGTGAACTCCAGATGCATGTGTCACTTTCTGCATCTGTCTTTACAGGAATCCTGGGGAACCCAGGCCTTTAGCCCTATCTCTAACCCCAGACTTGTCTTTTGTTGGTGGCCATTTCTTTCTTTCTTTCCATGTGTGTGTATGGGGAGGTATGTATATCATATGTGTAATGTGGACTGTATGTGTAATCTGCATATGTGGGTTCAGGTGCATGTATCCCATGCAGGGGAGATTGTCAGATACTCTTCTCTTCTGGGTTATCTTTGTATTTCCTTGGGACAGGTCTCTGCTTTGGCCTGGAGTCACTGTTCATCAGTGCAGCCCAGTGGTTCTCCAGTGACCATATCTACCTTTATGTGGGTTCTGCAGAGTTGAACTTGGTGGTCTCTGGCCCAACAGGCTCTCAAGCTTATACAGCAATCACTCATTTTTAACTTTTTATTGCCAGCTTCCACAATTATAAACCATATTCCATTATGATTCCCTGCCTACCCTCCCCCATATCTCTTCCCCTCTCAATTAGTCTCTGTTTTGTTTCAATGTCATCATCTTTTCCTCCCATTCTGTGCAGGCATTATCAGGCACTGCGAAGTCATGAATATCAAGACCACATTGTGTCTAGAAGTTTGCATTGTAAGCAGTCCTACCCTTCCTTTGGCTCTTACAATGTTTCAGCCACCTCTTCCACAACCTTGAGCCTCAGGAAGTGTGATAGAGAGGTCCCAGTGCTGAACACTCCACTGTTGTTTTTTCTCAGGACTATGGTGTCTTTTGAGTTATCCCAGGGGTCACTGCCATCTGAAAAAGAAGCTTCTCTAGACAAGAGTGAGAATATCATTATTATATGGGTATGCTCATTTTTTAAAGTGCTTAGACAGCAGTTTGGCAGGTTTAATATATGCATTTAGCCAGACCACAGCAGGCATTACTCCCCTAGGGCTCATGACCTCCCCCACCATAGGCTTTTGACGAGGGCATCCGTTCCAGGCATATATTCTTTCCCATGGAGCAGGTCTCCAGTCCAATTAGAGAGCAGTTGGTTTCCCCCACAACAGACATGCCACTATTGTTCCAATTGGCACAATTGGCCTGGCTGGCCAGTCTTAACGCTTGCAAGGTCCACTGCTGTTCACCACCATTGATGACTTCTCTCTCCCATAGGGCTGCAGGCAGCCATAGCTGTTTCAAGCTTTCTGTCAGCTGGTTAACAGGGAGGAGGTTTCCAGCTCAGCTCCAGCTTGATGTCTCAGTGACCTGCAGCCCAAGCATATGTGGTTTTCAGCACCAGGGTCTTATCATCTCATTCTGGTGGACAACCAAGAACCTTGGCAATGGCCTGTAATGTTTTGGGGCCTTCAGTAACCTCCCTGGCCAACAACTCACTGGAAAGTACCCCATCTCTGGCACTGAAATTTTTCTAGTAATAATCTATATCTACTGGGTGTGCCATTATATGAGGGAGAACATGCAGCCTTTGGCTTTCTGGGCCCGTGTTACCTCGCTTAGTATGATCTTTTCCAGTTCCATCATTTCCCTGAAAATTTCATAATTTTATTTTTCTTTACAGCAATCACTCAATCACCGAGCCATCTTCCCAGCCTGGTGACCATTGTTTTTGATGATAAAAGACCTACTTTAGTGTTCAGTAGAGTCTCACAGTGATCCTCCTGCCTCTGAGACCCAAGTGCTGAGATTAAAGGCATGAGCCACTGCACCCAGCTAATTTTGGTCTGTATAAATCACAGTCAAAATGATGTCTTCACTGGATAGATCCTTCATAGACATGGATATAAACATGGAGAGCCTAGCATAGATTGAGAAACCCTCCTGTAATCCACAACTCCAGCATCTGGCTTGCTCAATGACCTCTGGCAAGTGCCATCTTGTCTCTGCCCCCCCCCCCGGGATTCACTCCAGCTTCAGCCTAGTAGGGCAAAGGTCAGCTTGCTGCTTGGTTGGCATCTGTGCAGTGAGGACAGTGTGGCTCAGAGGCATTCCCTGGCAAAGCCTCCTGTTTGACTGACAGCAGGTCAGATTCACATCCTGTCTTATCACTAACATCCTCTTTCACATGCTATAGATAAACTATTTTGTAGCCAAACCATACAGGACACTGTGTCTCAGTCATGGGACAAATGTCATGTGGGTAAACAATGCCACAGAGCATTGCTTGTCCCTGGCAACTTTTATGATTGGTTAAGAACGGTGAAAGGGGAGAACGATTGGGAAAGCAAATGTCAGGACAAACACACTATTATTCTTGGGAGGTGAGCAAAAATTTGGTTCAGATAACAGCAAAATAGACTGAGGGTGTAGACATTGCCTGGCATGAGTAAGGTCCTGGGTTCAATCCCCAGGAAAGGAAGGAGGGAAGGAAG
>PVHP010046667.1:0-13239 GCA_004024765.1 Zapus hudsonius | reverse complement strand
GGGAGATATGTTTTGTTTAAATACATTTTCTCATCTCTTAGGCTATTGGCTTTAAAACAAATTTTCAGTAGCAGATTCAATTCCTGGAAGGATCAAGATGAATTCCTCTGTGTGATGTGCTTACAAGTGCACACAGTAAAAAGTGTGTAATACACACATGTAATATATTTCACAGGGTTGTATTAGCAATAACACAGCCACTAACCTTGTAACCTCAGGCGGTAAGGGATCAGATGGATTACAGAAGAATAGAGGAGATTTTTGTTGAACGAAAAAGCAAGCGCTGACTTCTCCCTTTATAACTCGCTCAGGACTATGCTCTCAGCTCTCTGGAGTCGTCACTCCAATCACCCATTAACCTGTCAAATAAGGATCCTCAAACCCCACGCATGTCTTCCGTAAGAACCTGGACTGCTGGACTGGAAAGCTAACCTTTAAAGGCGTGACAATTGCCCTTCGACCCACACGCCCCCACCCATCACACCTGCCTGCTTAAATGGTGCGTCCCCCAGGCTGTCACTTCAAACAGGAGCTGAGCGCTCGGGGTGGATTCGCAGGAAGCCGCTGGAGGCTCCACAGCTCACCTGCTGGACTGTCCCTGCGCCTGGAGGTCCCTGTCACCTCCATCCCGGACCTGGACCTGGTGTGAGGGCGCAGCAGGAGGCCAGGGGGACATCCTGCCTTGGAGGGGACACCTGGAGGACGCCTCTACCTGTGGCAGGTGGCCACGCCCGTGGCTCCGGGGACCGAGCTGCCAGCACCCGGCCCGGCTCGCTGCGCGCATCGCTAGGGCATCGGGTACCGCCGCGCGCAGCCATGGACGCGCCGCGGGGCATCGGCAGCTTCGTGGTGTGGGATTACGTGGTGTTCGCGGGCATGCTGCTCATCTCTGCTGCCATCGGCATCTACTATGCCTTCGCGGGGGGCGGCCAGCAGACCTCCAAGGACTTCCTGATGGGCGGCCGGAGCATGACCGCAGTGCCCGTGGCGCTGTCCCTCACTGCCAGCTTCATGTCCGCTGTCACCGTCCTGGGCAGCCCCGCCGAAGTCTATCGTTTTGGAGCCGTGTATAGCACCTTTGCCATCGCCTACTTCTTGGTGGTGGTCATCAGCGCCGAGGTCTTCCTCCCTGTGTTCTACAGGCTGGGGATCACCAGCACCTATGAGGTCAGGGGTGCTTGTGTGGATGGGGAGGGTGCACCTCTCTTCAGGAAGGAAGTTTCTGGGGTCAGGCTGTCACCTCCACATGGGAATCTCTCCTTGTCCAGTTGCAATAAGTAGGCGCCTCTTTTTGGAAACATGTGTCCCCTAACTACAGTAAAAAAGTAATAAAAAAAAATAAACCCTTGAAATTTAGTCTCCTGGGCTCAGCTCCAAAGCAAACTGAGTGGACAGGACTCTCTAAGGTCTTTTTTATCTTTAAATCTTTGATACCCAGTCAAGAGGGAAGTCTTACAAACATTTTTTTTTTTTTTTTTTTTTTTTGGTGGTGGTGGTGGTGGGGTGTCATTCAAGTCTCAGCTCTTCCTTCTGGGACGGATCTCCTTGTGCCAGGAGGTCCTCAGCACATTCTTTATGTTCCCAGGAGAATTGGGAGAGATGTTGAACCTCCCTTTTCTGCCAGAGCCAAGTCCCTCAAGTGGTTAAGATGTTGTCCTTGTCCCAGAACTTGTATTCGACCATTTACTCCTAGTCCAGTGACCAGATTCTACCATTACTGGCTAAGTGACCTTAGGACTTTTATTTAAATAGCTTCTTATACCCTGATCTCCATCTTGAGAAGAAAATAGTACCACCTACCTCATCCGGTTGTGGGAGAATTATTCCAAGAGATATGCAAGGTGTGCATTTAGAATAGAGCCCTGTGCAGAGGACATTCTGGATAAATGTTGGTGGTAATTATTGGGGTGGTAGTTATCTTGAGATTGCAAGAGAAATGTGGTGATAAGATTCGTAAACAGCTCTGCTTATAGTCGAGGGAAAGGAGAGGTCGTCCCCTCAAATACAAGTTTTAAGTTGTTTGCAGGAAAGAATTTTGCAATGATGACAAGTGTTTGGTTTGGTTTGAAGAGCTGTTGTGTGTGTGTGTGTGTGTGTGTGTGTGTGTGTGTGTGTGTGTGTGTGTGTTGTGTGTGTGTGTGTTTGTAAGCCTGATGGAGTGGTGGGGACTAGTTTAGTACTCTCAGTGGTCTCCTTCTCTCCAGCCCTGACCCACAAGCTCCACAGCCAGGTTTCTTCTCTAGCAGGCTGTTAACCAGAGGGCTCAGTGCCCATGTCCTATTTCTTTGCACCAAGGGTTGCTGGATGGTGGTTCCCTAGTGAGGTTGGTTGGATCAGTGCTGGGGGCAGTCCCTAATGGTACTTAAAAAAAAAAACCTCTTATAATACATCTTGCTTAATTTTGATTTATAAAACCTTGCTAGCTAAATATTTAATAGTGAGGAAAAGGCAAATGAAATCTCAGATTCTTTCTGTTGAAAACTCAGAAGACTGACAACCCTGGCCCATGTTTCTGGTAGGCATAGGAGCTCTGGGATACGGCCATTGTTCTCATTCTATTATAGACAGAGGCTTTTCATGTCTGCACAGTTACTTTCTTATGGCAGAAGAATCCCTTTCTACCTTTATGAGTATATCAAACTGCACAAGGAAAATGAACAGTACTGAAGGGAGCTCTTGTTCTCTGAGTGATATGAGAGAACATTATTTCTTACTGGATGTGTGGAATATTTCAGCATTTTATATGTGAACACCTGGCTTCTGTCACTCATGTGTGTTACTAGATGGGTCATGTAGACATTAAACCCCGTGAGCTCTGACCTGTAGTTATAACCCACTCCAAAATTTGGAAAGGGTTTGAATGATGTAGCAAGAGGATTCCAGAATTGCAGGCAAATGCCGCTCTTGTAACTGCTGACCTGTGCCTCTGCAGGGCTGCAAATTAAATGAACCAGAAACAGACTTCGTACACGTTTCTAATGATGGAAGGAAACTTAGCAGTTAAAAATGGCATAAAAGCCAACAACCATTGCATGCTTCATACATACTGGGCAATGGGGCTGCTTGTTTTAAGCATATTATCTGACTTAATGCTCAAATAAATCCTTAAAAGGATTCCTTTAGAGCCTCATGTTGCAACTAAAGACACTCAAAGTAAGTTAAGCTGGCAGTGTGAAATAATGTGGACGTATGCCAAGCAGTTTACTGTCTTCTGCCAAAGGCTCTGGTGAGTCTGTTCTAACCCTAACTAGGGCTTACACCAGTGCAAAGCGAACCAGGGGAATTGTATAGGACTCAGAAACTTATGGGAGCACTGTGATTATCCACAACTAGGTAGCTAGCAATCAGGGACAGGTAAGTGAGATGGTATGCTATTGAATGGCCACAGTAGAGGGTTTCTTGCAGAATACATTGTGGTTCTCTATGGGGAGGGGGTGGAGGCCCCTATACTGAATGTTCAGTCAAACAGTGAGCGACGTTCTCTTCACAGTCTTGCTCAAATATTAAATCTCTCTCTGTTTAAATTTCTATAGCTCAATTTGGTTACTCATAGCATTTTTTATTTTGTATCATCATGGCTTCCAGAATTAGAGGTTTGAGAGGTGCTTAACAACTTCCACAGCCCACTGCAGGCATATAATTTAATTCATTGCTCCTGAGTGGCCATCTGCATGCAGCTCAACCTGTGACTTTGTGCTGAGTTGTTCAGGTTCTAGTTTTAGTTATTTTATGTATGTCAACAGAAGAGTGAGTGTCCTGAAGTTGTTCAATGTTCGGAAGCCTAGGAAAGCTCTCCATTGATGTTGACTGCAGGTACCAATTGTTATTCTAATGCTTCGCTGGAAATTCCAGGGCCATTCCTAAACCTGCTGCACAGTGACCAGGGTTTCTGATTAGATCCTCAGGTATTTCCTCCACAACCTAGTAAAGTAACTGTGGTCAATATAGTGACTGAATTCTTGGTTCTGTCTTGAACTAATCTTGTGGGAACTCAAACATCTTGATTTTCCTGGATCATTTGATATTTGGGAAAATTATATATCTATAATTAATGTGATATAAAAACTTTCAAGTTGTTTGGTTCAACTTGCTACATTCTTTTTTTGTTTTTTTAAACTAGGGTCTTGCTCTAGCCTAGGATGACCTGGAATTCACTATGTAATCTCAGGGTGGCCTCAGACTCCAGGTGATCCTCATACCTCGGCCTCCTGAGTGCTGGGATTAAAGGAGTGTATCACCATGCCCTGAAACTTGCTACTTGCTACCTTCTTAATTCTGCCACAATTTCTTAAGTGTTCTTTAGTCTCCAGTGATTTCGATACAAGGGCCCTAGAAAGGTAAAAGACTTCTCTGTCTGTCCATGTCTCAAGAGTTCTGCAGAAATAACACTGCCCTGCTTTCCAGGCTTTCAAAACTTCTCCAGTTTCTAAAACATCTTCTACAATAGTCACAAGTCCATGAATTTGGATTCTGCTAATTTGTGAATATCTTACTTTTGGATAATGATTTACATCTTCATTTATTTTACTGGATACTCTTTAAAACACTGCAACGAAGAGAATTATTACCATGATTCTCATTTTATGGACAAAGAACCTGAGACTTAGAGAGCCTTCATGAGTTAAGAGTGGGACTGGCCAGGGGCTGACACGCCGTGGTGCCTTGCAGTGTGGTGTGTTTTGTCACCTGTTAGTACGTGACAGTGACACTTGCTCACAGATCATTCACTGGTTCATGTAGTCATGTGCACTAATTCAGGCCTCAAAGGTTCTAACTTTGTGCCACAGCCTTGCTAATAATTAGGATGTCACCTTTGTGTCCTTTCTGAGCTTCAGTGCCTTTATCTCTAACATGGGTTTACATCTAGTACCTGCTACATGAAGTTGTCAATTGTGATCATGAGGGGAAAATGCCAGCTCTCTTGCTCCTTGGCTAATGCCAGTTTCTCCTCTTCCTCTTTTTTCTCCACCTAGTAGTCAAGACTTCTTTTTATAAGTACTAGTAATACTCAAACTAAAAAATATCTTGGACCTTATCTTTGAAATTCCGATTCTGTGGGGTAATTATCATTTCATACATAACACAGGAAACCAGTAGAACATATTATAGAATGCGTCATCTTTCAAAGAGAGAAGGAAGAAATGACAGAGTATCATAAACGAGCAAGCACCTTTAACTGTGAGCCTTTCTTTCTTGCCAAGGAATTCCAGACATGTGCACTTAGGCCTTATATGGGCATGGGGGAATCAAATTTCCCTGCCCCTTCCCACCACAGGCTTTGCAAGCAGGCGCCTTTGTCTGAAGGTATTGGGTCTGAACAGAATTTTACCTGATGCTCAGGAGGCTGAGACAGAAGGATGGCGAGTTCAGGGTAAGCCTGGTATAAATAGTGAGTTTTTTTTTAAAAGCAAACACCAGGATCTTTAAAAAGCATACACTCAAATAAACACAACAGAAAATGGACCCGGCGGACAGGTGTGGTGGTGCACACCTGTCTGTCATCCTAGCACTTGGAGGGCAGTGGGCAGAGTGTTCTAAGATTGAGACCAGCCTGACAACCATGTCTGAAAAAACGAAACAAAACAGAAAACAGAGCAAAGCAAAACAGTACCAAAAAAAAAGAACACCCACTGACATGGATAATTTAAGTTAAAACACACACACACACACACACACACACACACACACACACACACACACACACGACAAGACATGAAGATAGTTCACAACAGAACAGTAAGCAAGTCTTGGGAAGGACCAAATCTGGACAGCATCTTAGTCAGAATCAATCTGCATAAATTCCTTTTTTTCTTCATAGTGAGCTTTTTATTGGAAAGAGAAGGTGATTGGCTGTACTGAGATCATGTGACTTCCTCTTACTCAGAAAAGGCCAGGTAACTTGATAGTTCCGTCATCACTGCCTGCAGTAGGAGAGGGTTGATTCCTCAAAGGAATCAAACAAATGTGGAGTGGCTACTAAGAGAAAGGAGGAAATAAATTGCTTATCCTTTAAAAATATTTTCATTTATTTATTAGGGAGAGAGAGAGAGAGAGAGAGAGAGAGAGAGAGAGAGAGAGAGAGAGAGAGAGAGAGAGAGAGAGAGAATGAATGGGCATGCCAGGTGACCTTTTGCCACTGTAAATGAACTCCAGATGTATGTGCCACTTTGTGCATCTGGCTTCACATGGATACTGGGGAATTGAGCCTGGACCATCAGGCTTTGCAAGAAGCAGCTTTAATTGCTGAGCCATCTCTCCAGCCCATGTTTATTTTTCTTTCTTTTTTCCCCCCCTTTTTATTATTATTATTTTTTATTGTCCATAATGAGTTACATTATTTAGTGGGCAAACAATGAGTTGTTATCCCCAGTTCCCCAATGCTCCTCTTCCCCATCTCCACTCAGCTGGATTTCTTCCTCCATGGGCCGTCTGGATCAGTCCTTGTGACAGGGGACCATGGATAGCCTAGTATTCAGCCAGGTTCTCCTGGCCATGCCTCTGGATAATCTCCTCCACCACAGCTCTCACAATCTTTCCGCCCCCTCTTCCGCTCAGTTCCCTGAGTTGTGGTGGGTGAGTATTAAGGCTGCTTTAATGTTGTGAGCTTAGGGGTTTTTGTGTCTAGAATCGTTGGTTTCTGTCTCACTGGCTTATCCTGTGTAGATTGAATGTCTGTGGCTGTGGGTCCCTCGTTCCTCCCATCATTCTGCAGGGTTCCCTATGGATCCTCCACGATATGTCTGTGGTGGCTCATCTCTTGCCAGGATCTCAGCTATCTGCCTTCGGTAGGTTGGTAGGGTTAGATGGGCCCCAGCTCTCGCTGCATCCTGAAAAATACAAACACAATCTCCATCGGAGAGTGAGATCAGTATAGGTTAACAAATACACACAATTCTGGATTATCAAGATTCTATTTTTTAGTAGCCTCCCCGTCAACCGCTCCCATAGTGCATCTTTTCTGGTGAGCCCAAGAGTACGGGATCTGGTGCCTATTGCCCAGAATCCCCAGTTCCAGTCAAGGGCTCCTCCTCAGTAAGTGGAATATTTGGTCAAATTTAAAAGCTGTTGATTATCTCCCCTAGGCCTAGACTCCTCCATTGCTCAAGTGCTCCTTTCTTGGTTGGCTGTTCTTTCCTAGTAGGAGGTGTGGTCAGCCTACTCATGGCAGCAGACTGTGTTTCATGGTCTCTGTGTACTCCAGCTGTCATTGATCAGCTTCCCATGGCAGCTTGTGCAGTGCCTTCCAGCACTGCACTAACTGGCATCTGGGGGCTGGTTACCATTGCGGACCTTGAAGGGTCTCTTGATGCTGTTCGGTGGCATTCTGTGGTTTCTTCGGCAACAGGGTTTGGCCTCAGGTCTGGGGAGGGCACTCAAGAGCTTTGACAGAATTCTGTCTTGTTTTTGGAACCTCATGGGTCACTTTAGTCAGCAGCTCAGTGAGGGAAGGAACAGGTGGCTGGGACCAGGTGTTGTCAGACTGGTCAATTATTCACAAGCTTAGACTCTGTTTATTTTTCAAAAAAAAAAAAAAGGATCTGGGGTGATGGTTCTGTGGTTAAAGATGCTTTTGGCAAAGCCTGCCAGCCAGGGTTCGAATCCCAAGCCTAAAACACAATGTAGTGCAAGCATCTGACATTTGTTTACAGTGGCCAGAGGGCTTGGCGTGGGCACACACTGATCATGTAAATGAAAAAAGACCACTGAGCTTAGTGGTCAGAAGAGGGTTGCCATGAATTTGAGACTACATAGTGAACTGCTCTAGCTCAGTTGACACTACCTCGAAAAACCGAAAAAGCAAATAAATAAATAAATAAAATAAAATAAAAAATAAAAAAAATTTTAAAAACTAGAATACAATTATACATATGTTATAATTTTTCCAATCTTTCCAGTCCAAGCTAGGATGAGAGAAAGACCAGTGATTGACAGGGCTTTGAGGAAGGGCTTGACCATAAAGAGGCGGCATGAAGGAGTCTTCTGGGGGGGATGGATCTTTTCTGTGTCCTGGTTGTGAGAGGGAGCACACAAATCTTTATCATCAAAAGACATTGAGGTGTATTCTAGAAATGTCCACTTTGCTCTACAAAAATAGAAATAATAGCACAATAAAAACACAGAGTGAAAATATGTTCGAAGTTAATTAATTTTCTAATCTTCTTAAACTGCTGATTTTAAAAGAAAAGTGTCCAGAAGACTCACATAACTCCTTTTCCTATTTTGCCAACAGTATTTAGAACTTCGATTTAATCGATACATTCGTCTCTGTGGCACGGTCATCTTCATTGTTCAAACAGTAAGTAGCTCTTCATTAACTTATTCTATCTCTTGTCATCTGAAATATTTCATCCATGGCATCTTTGTTAGCCTTGTTTGGGAAATACAAAAGAAAACAAGAGAGAATGAAATATGAAGAAAAGAAAAAAAAAACCACTTGTCATCAGGAGGCATTAAACATTAAGATCATTAACAGTGTGTCAACAAACGCTTTACTTCCTGGAAAAACAATGATTTACCTGAATTTAAATACCGTTTTGGTGAAGCAACAGATCTGTCATTTTAGGAGACTATGCTTCTTAAGCCTTCCCCACCTGAACCAAAGGCATTATTAGACGACAAAAATATTCGAGGGAGGGAGCTGTATGGCTGACAGTAGGAATTCTAACAAAAGGAAAACAAACTGTATGTTTCCTGTATTTTTGTAACATGTTGAGTAATAGATATGAAAAGCTGATGGGAAGACATTAGGAAACAATTTTGTTTGAAATTATATTTAAATGAATCATTGTTCTTAAAACATTGATTAGACCAGTTGAAGCAACAATTTACTATAAAACAACAGAATCATGAGCTCTAGAAAAAAATTAAAGACAAATATGCAATTTAGTAATTTAAGAATATGACACAAAGGGAAAGCAAGGATTTGCCTGTGGCAGGTGACTGAGAAGGCTTCCTGGTCTTCAGGGATTGTTGGAGGATTTTCATGAACATAGGCTATGTTTGGTAATGGAGGTTGAAGAAGGGTTTTCATTTTCATCCTCTATGGACTTGTGTTGAAAATGCAGCACTAAGAAGTGAGAAAATTGTTAGGAAGGCCATTTGTCACATTTCAGATCTTTTTTTGTTGTTTGATTTTTGAGGCTCTAGCCCACGTTGACCTGGAATTCACTTAAGGTGGCCTTGAACTCATGGTGATCCTCCTACCTCCAGCTCCTGAGTGCTGAGATTAAAGGAATGAGCCACCATGCCACTATTAAAAAATATTTTATTTGCAAGCAGAGAAAGAGAGAAGAGAGATAGAGAGAATGGGCATGCCAGGGCCTCCAGGCGCTGCAAACAAACTCCAGATGCATACTCCACTTTGAGTACTTGGCTTTACATGGGTACTGTGGAATCAAACCCCAGTCCTTAGGCTTTTCAGGCAAGTGCCTTAACCACGGAGCCATCTCTTTAGCCTGACATTTCAGATCTTTGACTTGGACAGAATGACTGTGGTAAGCTAGCTCATTTTTTAAACAAAAAAAGAGGAACTTTAATACTTTCTATTAGAAAGCCTTACTTCTATATATCTACCCCTGAAGGAAAATCAAGCATTGTGTTTGTACATAATGTTTTATGGAATAATTTTTGTCACTACCCACTATATCATGTATTTGAAGGCTGAAATACAATAAAAATGATTTTGAGGAAAAGGTCACTTTTCTTACCTGGCTATCATACTCAAGATCAATAAATATTTGTTGAATATATGAATAATATAAAATGATGGGTTATAATTTTTGATGGCTTTCAGAATTATTTTAGCATAAATTTATACTTTTGTCTAATTAGTGGAAATGCAAACTTTTAAGAGCTAGTTTTCAAAAATTTTACTTTAAAATTTTCTTTGAGTGACTAGATTGTATAGTGCTTGACTAGGTTTGTTCCTCAATACTGCAAAAACAACAACAAAACGTGGTGATTAGCAATATGTAAAGACATATAATTAAGGGCCCAACCCATCATGTTTTTCTTTGTATTTCAAATTTAGGAAAGGTGAGTTTAAGCTTCAGTTGATGAACCAGAGACCATTTGTACTAATCATCATATTTAACAAAAAGTTCATCATAAATAATTTTTGTAATATATGATTAGACCACAGCAGAAGAGAGCAATCAACTTTATTTAAACAATATTTTCAAGATGTATTTGTATACATCTTATTAAATAGACTGAAACTGTTTTAATTCTTAATTGATTTCATAGGAAAATGTCAGTATTTCATTTCATGATTCATATATCTAATTCATGAATTTTATACCTCATATAATTCATTTGGCTTTCTTCTTTCCCCCCTAGATTCTGTATACTGGAATCGTTATTTATGCCCCTGCCCTGGCTTTGAATCAAGGTACATTTCAAGGGACCAGTCATGTAGCTCACAGTGTGGGGTTCCTTTTCACTAAAACTTATTTTTTCCTTGAGGAGATGGGCAGATGAAAGAATGCTTGAAGTAACACACATCAACTTTATGAGGGAAGTTGGATGAACTTAGCATCCATGCTAGCTTTTGGGGGTTTTTGGATGAATAGTTCTTACATTTCTGCAGGTTAATGGAAAGATAGACAGAATTGGAAGTGGGGTAGGGGTTGGAAAAGTTGGTTGTCTGGGATGCGTACACCAGTCATTCTCCGTTCCTTTAGAACCAACTTCCCCAGTAGTCTAAATGACTGGACTTCTTCCTTGTTTCACATTATGTGGAATCCATCCCAAAGGGCTTCTGTGTTCTACTCAGGGCCATTGTAAAAGAGAGAGAGAGAGAGAGAGAGAGAGAGAGAGAGAGAGAGAGAGAGAGAGAGAGAGAGAGAGAGAGAGAGAGAGAGAGAGATCTTTTTCTAAAAGCGTTCACAATTCACAAGAAAATAGTATTGTGATTTGAATTATCAGGCTGCTCCTAGTAACAAAAGGGCAGATGGTTATTATGTCCTGGTGAACTTGAGAAGACCTGCCAATGTACAAAATGCTCATAGTGTTCAGATTTGCATAGATAAAAGGGGCCACACTGCAGTCATTTGTTTCAGTCTAGTTTTGTGCTAGTCATATCTTCAAAAGATCTTGGGAAAGCCCCATGCCCTTTCAGTTCTTATCAGTTGGAAGTGAGTTTACCTCTAAAACTTCCTTGTAGAATGGACAAGTGGACTCTGATGGTTTAGGAGGTGGTGCAATTCCTGGAGTAAGTATATTATGGAGAAAACCTCCTCCAAATTCTGTTTTCCTGATTTCCTGATGGGTATGAAGAGTTTCTGTTCCCAAAGTCCACAAGGCATGACGGTATTGTTCCAAAGAAGGGTGCCATTATGTTATGTATCCTTGACCTTTGAATATCAGGCATGTTTCAGGTCAATATATCAACATCAGTCAGCACTGGGTCATTTCATATGTTAAGAAATGTGCTATAAGATTTATAAGTTACCTATTGGCTTTAAGTGTAATTAAAGACATTAGGGTTTTAAAGTGCAGTTCTGGGAATAATCCAAGCACTGACTTTCATCTGTGATGAAATCCAGGATTGTGTTCTTATCTAGCTAGATCAACTTGCTAGTACATGATGGACCTGGAGATTTTACCTGGAGGACTAGAATATCAGCTGTGTGTTTACTGTGCCCAAGATAGACACAAACATGGCTGTGGTACTTGATGAACAGCAGATACTAATAAAACTAGTTTAAATTAGAATTCAATGTCCTTTGAGGTCAATCTTTTAAAACTTTGTTTCCCCTTGTTATATAAAGGAAAAACTCAAGTATACTAACAGAGAGAATAGTGCCCTGAACTCTAACGTGCTCTTTATATTAATTTCTATCAACTGATGATCAAATTTAGTTCACCCCATCACCCCTACTGGATTACTTTGCTATAAATCTGAAATATATTCTTTCATCTATGATTAAATAGACCCTTACTTTAATAATCATACAATTATATATAATATTTACATTAATTATTTAATTTCATAACAAGCCAGTGCTCAAACATTCTAGATATTTCTTTTTTCCAGTTTGTTAGACCAGGATCCAAAAAGTTTGTCTAACTGCAAGTAGTTGATGTATCTGCTAAATTTCTCTTTCTTGCTTTTTAAAATTGAAAGCCAGTTTTTATTGAGGTACAGATCACATGTAAAAAAATGCACAGAACTTAAATGAGTAGTTGAATGAGTCTTAGCAATCATGTATTCTCATGTAACTACACTCTAACTCAAGATCTAGCATAGGGGCCAGAGAAATGGCTGAGCAGTTGAAGGCGCTTGTTTGCAAAGCTTGATGGCTCAGATTCAACTCTTCTGTACCCAAAGTGGCATGTGTTTGAAGTTCATTTGCAGTGTCAGGGAGGCCCTGGTGCACTCATACTCCTTCTTGTTCTCAAATGAACAAATAAATATAGTTTTTCAAAGATCTAGAATATTTCATCATCTAATCCCAGAAAATTTTCTTGTGTTTCTTGCTAATAAATGCCCCTACCCTTCTAAGTAAATACTTTCTTATTTTTAATCACCATTAGTTTTTCTCAATCTTAGACTGTATGTAAATAGCAGCAGAGAGTATCTTTGTGTAGTTGTGTTCTTTGGTGAGCAAAATGTTTCCAAGGTTCACTTATGTTGCCATATCTCTCAGTAGTTCATTGCACCTCATTGTTAATGGCAGTTCATCATATTCATCCAGTTTTGTGCGAGGATTACAGATGTGTGCCAGCACATCTGGCTGAGATTTCCAAAGGAAGAGCCTTGTTCAATTTTCATATTTATGCATTTTTGCTCTTTTCTTATCTTCTTGAACTATTCATGTAGGAATCTACATTGATTGATTTTAGAATGTTAAACCAACTTTACATTTCGGGATTGAATCTCACTTATCATAATATATTGTTATATACATCACAGGATTTTGGATTACTTTTATACTTTACTGGATTTTGTTTGTTTTTTTCCAAGGCAGGGTCTCACTCTAGTTGAGGCTGACCTGGAACTCACTCTGTAGTCCCAGGCTGTCCTCAAACTCACACCAATCCTCTTACCTCTGCTTCTTGAATTAAAGGCTTGTGCCATCACACTGGGCCTGATTTTGTTAAGGATGTTTAGAGTTCATTAGGAATGTTGGTTTAGCATATTCTGTCATGTCATGCCATTGTCAGATTTTTGTATCAGCTACACTGATATTAAAAATGAGTTGGAGGGCTGGAGAGATGGCTCAATAGTTAAGGCAC
>PVHP010046666.1:0-13236 GCA_004024765.1 Zapus hudsonius | reverse complement strand
GAAAGAGGGTCAGCCTCTTTCGCTATTATGGCACTTCCTTCCCCTGGATCTATAACTTCAATAAATCCTTTCCTCCCATAACTGTGCCTGGTTTGGAGCTTCATCCAGGGGCACATGAGCTGATTGTGACAAGCCCATATGTAGAAAGTCAAGTGTGCCAGCTGTTAAAAGCTCTGGGCTGACAGGTGAATGCCTGATGCTCACACCTGGGGCACTGGCCTTCCTTGCTCTGGAACATAAACTCTACTGGATGAGACACTCTGGGTGGATTCTCTTTCAAGTCAGTAGATACAATCTAGCCTGGGAAAAATGGCTCAGTGGGTAAAAATGCTATCTGAGTTCAAATCCCCAGAACCCATGTAAAGTTGTACATAGTAGCAAGTGTCTATAACCACAGCCTACTATGGTGGGATGAGAGGTGGAGACAGGAGAATCCTGGAAGCTTGTGGGCCAGTTAGGTTGGTATGTGCAGCAATGAATAACACAGAGATGACATAAAATGCAGGGACAAGAACCTGTTTGTGGTCCTCTGACCTCCACACATGTACCATGGCGACCCTCTCTCCTCACTCCACCCATCACACCATACACACAGGCAAATTATTTTTGAAGATACAATCTATAGTTTGTATAGACTTCCTGCTGTTTGGATAGCATCAGAGGCACAAGGATCAATCCACTTAGAAGAAAGCATGTAACTGTCATTCTATAAAGTGGACACTGGCATTACCACGGTCACCTTCAAAGCACTCTGCAAGGTTCAGGGAGGTAAAGCTGGGTGCTGACAGTTGATCACCTAGAGAAGCAGAGAGGGGAGACCCACTAGGTATAAATCTGCTGGAGTTCAATCACACACAGGTGGGTGTGGCCAAGGCTCCTGTAAGGCCAGTCCCACAAAGGGGAACAGAGACCAGTGAATCACACAGGTTCATGAACAATAGCAAGCTCTGGAATCAGTATGAGACTCAAGATCAAATAAGAATGTGTGAAAGATTAATGGAGTGGGACACCCAATGTTCTGCTCTGGACTTTGTCAGCGAGCACCCCCTCCCCACTCCCACCATAGGCAAATGTATGGGGCACTTCAAGGGCCATGCACCACACACACTCACCTCTCTCTCTCTCTCTCTCTCTCACACACACACACACACACACACACAAAGAAGAAGAAGAAGAAGAAGAAGAAGAAGAAGAAGAAGAAGAAGAAGAAGAAGAAGAAGAAGAAGAAGAAGAAAACAAAATAGAAGCAGAGTTGAAGGGGAACCAAGTCACTCTGGTTCAGAGCCTCTGTCCTCAATCTTAGACTTCCCATAGAACTGCAGCTGCTGAACACGGCTTAGCTCTGGACCTGGGTCAGACCTGAAGGATGAACTGGGAACAAAGTTAGCATTCACTCTGTTGTTCCACAGCTTCATGTCTGCCAGGTCTTCACCTTGACCCAGCCATGGCCCAGGGTTTGTGCTCCATGGTGTTGCCAAGCTCACAGCTCACAGACAGGTCCCAGTGGAAGAGCCGCTTTCAAGAATCTTGATGCATGTAGAAGGACGGTGCTTAAGTAAAGCAATTCTACATATGTGAAGCTACATATATAAACTACAATATATATAAAGAGGTGAAATACATAAATGCAGTATTTTTTTAGGCAGGATCTCATGTAGCCCTGGATGGCCTCTAACTCCATATATAACTGAAGTTGACCTTGAACATTCTGATCCTCCTGCCTCCATCTCCTGAGTGCCGGGATTACAGGCATGTGCCATCACACTCAGTTTATGAGATGCCAATGCCCAAACTCAGGACTTTGTGCACGCCAGGCAAGCTCACTCCACCAGCTGAGCCACCTCCTCTGTTCCCATAAATGCACTATTTACATAGGTACAGAGATGGAAAGGTTTCTTTTTCTAAACGTTTCCAATTATTTTAGTATGTTTGCCAGCTTGAGGAAATCTCACCTTTTTAATAGTGTGTGTGTGTGTGTGTGTGTGTGTGTGTGTGTGTGTGTGTGTGTGTGTGTTTATATAGTAGAGCTAGTCAGCTAGCTATCCAGCTTCCATTTCAATTTTTCTTCACTAATTAAGCAACTCCCCCTTCGGGCTTCCCTGGAGTCGCAGGCTGTCAGAGTCAGATGAGGAGTGCAATCTGTTTTGCTTTATGGGAAATGGATCTCCCTCAACACAGGTGTGGGAGTGTAAACTACAGATGCCACAACTCCCCATCTCCTCAGGCAGGTCACTGACCTCACGAGAGATGAGGCTGACATGATCAGAATTTGTAAGCTGAGCTGTAATAAGCATTTTGTGGAGCCAGATGTGGAAGTCAAGCCCAATGAAGGATGCTGCCGTATCTTTATGACAATGTGTTTGGATTTTATGCTCTAACAGGTGTACCACGTGCCACATAAGACACAGGAAACAGAAACATGTGTGCTATAGTTTGGATCATAAACATCCTCCCTTAGCCAGTTTGTTACTGGGAGGTCGTGGAACCATCAGGAGGTGGACCTAGGGGGAAGAAATTAGGTCATTGACGGAGTGCCCTTGAAGAAGATATTCAGAACCCTCATCTCTCTTTCTCTGTCTGTCTGCCTGTCTCTCTCTCTCTCTCTCTCTCTCTCTCTCTCTCTCTCTGAGCTGAGAAGTCTCTCTCCCATACATTGCTGTCCAAACCAATAAATCAAGACTGAAACCTCTGAAACTGAGGCAAAAGGAATCTTTCCTTTTCACACCCTAATAACTTTGCACATTTTGCCATAGTGATGGGGAGCCGACTGGCAATGCCTCCATGTGCCAACTAGGATCAGCAAAGCAAATTCTCTAAGTTGATCAAGAAATATGCTATTGGCCCAATGTTCCATGGGAACCTATGAATAGAGAAAAAATGATACTCAATAAATTCTCCATTCTTTCTTTTTGGTGGGTAGATGATCAAAATTTATTTTCCAAGAAATGTGATTCTCCACAAGTCACATATCACAAGGTGTGGTGATCTCAAGAGTGAGAAAGCCAAGGGTCAGTGGTTTCAGTCTCCATGGTGTCTAGGTATCAGGTCTGACACTCCTGGTCACTGATGAGTGAGGATAAGTGAAAGTCAGGCCAACATTTTCCACCAAGTTGTTTTCTCTGCTACTATGCTGCTACAGACCCCAAGAATCAGGACTGCCTTTTCCTTGCTCATCTGGGTATGTAAGCCATCATGGCAAATCCCAGAGTGTGGTAGTTTGAATAGATGTCCCCCAATAGAATCAAGGTTTATTAAAGATTGTGAGTTGTCTCCAGCCTTCTGGATAGAGGAGGTGTCACTTTGGCCTGGCCTCCTGGGGTCTGGCCCTGAGGTATTTCTAAATTGGATGCAAAATTCTAGGGATACATATGCAAAGAGCAGCTGGAGCTCAAGTCTGGTAGTCCTGATGTTTTTGGAGTTACAGTGTGCCACACAGTGTGCTTGCTTGCTTTTGGAGGTGCTGGGCCTCTGTCTCTCTGCTTGGATCCGTGAAAGGGGGCCAGCCCTTTCCTTCATTTTTGGAACTTCCCCTGGATCGGTTATTTCAATAAATACTTTCCTCCCCAAAATTGTGCCTGGTTTGAAGATTCATCCCAGTGTGTGTGGCTGACTATGACACAGAGTGAGCAGTGTCTGCATGGAGAGCTTCAAGGAACCACTGGCAGTGCCCTGGGAGTCAACTTCACCTCCACTGATGCTTCTGACCATATCACTATGGCAGATGGGAGCTTCATTGCCATCTCTCGGGTCAGTGATGATGGGTTAGGGACAGTAAAGTTACAGGGACTCCTTGGCAGGGAAGTGTTGAGAATGTGGCCACCCATGTCCATCCAATTGTATTGCCACAACATGACGGTGTGGTTGATTGGGCATGTTGGTGCAGAAAACCCAAAAGTGTACCTTCAAGTTGCCTTTGGTGGAAAACCCTGGGCCACAGAACTTACACTACAATGGGGTCTCCCTGGAGTGTGTCCAAAACTGGAATTCCGAGGAAGCTCTGATAGCAGGGCACTCAGTGATTAGTGAGACATTTCTTGGGGTGGGAGTGCATCATCCATGTTCTCTACCAGGTGCTGCAATTTCAGGGTCTCTGGCCTTGACTCAGAAGTCCCATGCCTCTGAGGCCTTGGATGATTATTGAACTCTCCCATCCCAAGTAGGGGTATCTCCCCTCACTTTCTGGAGAAGACCCAGGCTATAAGTCACTGGGCAACCCATGAGGTTCTTGGGGCTTGTGAGGTAATACTATGGAAAGGGTTTCTGTGACAAGGACAGATTTGTCTAAAGAGAGCCTTGATTCATCTACAGGGGTGTGACAGTGCCTGCTAGTACTTTGTTGTGGAATTCAGCAAACAGCTGGAGGTGTCCGTGAAAGTGTCTCTTGAGGTTATCCTTGGTGGTGAGGTGGTGACTATAGCCAGAACACACCAAAGGTCTCTATCTGGAATGGGAGTGCAGGTGGATCTGCTGGGACCATCAGCTCCAAGCACCTTGTTACATAGTCACACTAGAGCTACCACATGACATCCTCGCCTTTGGACTTGACATTCACTGCCAAGGATAAGATGTTTAACGGCTTCCAGTGCTACAGTGAAGAAAGGATTCTAGACTACAAAGCCTGGGATCTGAGGTAGCAGAGATCTCAGGAGGTCTTTGGGGACCTGACATGACTTTGACATAATTTTGAGGAGCACCTGTGACCCACTTGGCTTCAGGGCATTAGCTTTGGGGACTGGGAGCAAACTGGAAGAAATGTTGGCATGAGGCATCTGGGCTTGTTTCAATGCATCCAGAGATAGGTGGGGGCTTTCAGGGCCACAGCAGTGGACATCTGCTAGGACACATGGTGGCTTAAAGCTCCTGGGGTAGCAGTGCCACCATCCCTGAGTATAGGGTGTGTGTGGTCCATATGTTCACCTGCATGTGAGCTGGGTCTTCTAGAACTGCTGCGACAGGCATAGGGTCCCCTAGAGTGCCTACGGGTTCTGTTGGTGGTAGGCTTGGTCCCTCCATGGGTTCATCACCACCTTAGTCCCTCAGAGTGTCTGCAGAGGCACATTAGTCTTGGCCAGGTTGCCTCTGGGCAAACAGCTTATGTCCTGGAGTGTGGGTGACAGGACTGTCTTTGAGTTCAAGAACAGGGTGCCTCCACGTCCAGCTGCTCCTTCGTATTTCCTGAGTGTCCCCTACTCTCGCTGTGACTGGTCTTTTGGGTGGGCTGGATGGCTGGTGGCTCAGCACAGGTCTGGAGATGGCTGAAGGCCCTGGCCCATGTTCATGATGAGGACAGGTAGATAATTTAGTGCAAATGTCTTGCTTCCCAAGAATTCACAGAGGCTAAACAACTTGGCACAGTGCCTCTCAGCTGGGAGTCTCCTCCCATGTTCTGAGGCTTTATCCCAGGTAACATCTTCAATACTCCCCGAAGCTTCATTGGAGCACCCAGCTTCCCTGCCTTGGCACCTCCTCAAAAATCTGGGCTCATGGTAGCTGCTCACCCTGGTCCTCCTCCAGGTGAGTGTGCTAGGGTTTCAGCTGTTTGAAACAGGACATGCTGTGAGCATGGTGTGGCTCTACCACAAATTCCTTTCCCATTCAAACATAAATAATCCAGTTTTCACACCCTGAGTTTTATCTGTTCCTTACCACTTGATATGATTTTATTCTAGCACTTGGATTGAAGCCAGGGTGTGGTGAATGCTGAGGGAACACTCTGACGCCGAGCTACTTCTCCAGCCCTCTCGCCTTTACTGAAGCATTTGAGGTCTTTTTATTTCTTTTTCTGCCACTTTTCTATCAATAACATCTTCCAACTGTATTTATTTGCTTTTAAAAACACGAGAGTCACATTTGGCATCCTTTTACGTGCCATTTGTGAGATCTAACTGAGTGCATCAAACACCCGCTAGGGGAGCAGGGACCTGAGCCCATTCCTGTGCTTTGGCTGCAGATGCACAGAGCCTGGCTCCCGCGCCTCTGGCAGCAAACCTGCACCGGTGAGAGGCTGGCTGCCGCCTTGCAGCTTCCATTTCCTGATGCCCATTTTTGGGGCCTTTTACTTCCCACTAAATCTGGGTAGGTGACTGAGTATGCAGGCAGTGGTCACAGCTCTTCAAAATGCAGCTGTCTGTATTAGAAACATTCTGTGATGAGAATTATTAAAATTAAAGACAAGGGCATAATTTATAGGGCATTGATGATCTCTGCTCATTTAGCTGATAATCAGAAGTCAGCTTTACATATATGTAAACCATTTATAAAGATCTTCACTGCTTACTGAATTTCTAAATGACAGGATAGTCCTTGCTTTGTTATGCCTTCTCTCTCACTAAGAGCCAGCTCTGTCTGGGACAAGGCACAGGGACAGTAGCTATATGCAATTAGAATTTTCTGCAAATCGAGAGAGCCTGGACCGGGATCAACCCAAGTCATTTGTGTCACACATGATCAACAGTATAGACCATAAACGTTTATGCCTCTGTTGGCTGGTCCACTTAGACGGTTCTCTCACATTCCCAGGCAAACATCCTAACTGCACTCACAGATAGTACATGGTGCAGCCTCGCTGGGCAGCAGAGGTGTGCAGTGGAGATGTGAAGCAATTACCTTCCACATCTTCTTGAAATCACTGTGTGCCAGCAGGTGGGATCATGAGAACACAAAGCCCTGGTTCCTGTTCCTTTTCTAAACATTCACACCAACATCAGATCAGGAAAGATTTTCATCTCAGGCTAAAATGGTGACAGTCATGTATATTGAGATCCATTGTCCAGGACAGCCATTGTGGAAAACAGGATGGAGGCTTCACAAGAAGCTAAAAATCAGATTTATATGATCCAGAAATCACACTACCCACGTGCCCAAAGGCAATGGAATCAGGCTCTGAAAGCAGACACCTGCGTGCTCACATGACCATCTCCCGTGTTCGCTGCAGCGCCTTCAGATTTAACCTAAGTGTCCACCCATGGATGAGTGGATCAAGACATGTCACACATACCTAGTGGAATGCTATTCATCCTTGTAAAGGACCCCCTGTTATTGACGATAAAGACGAACCTGGAGGGAATCCCAAGTGAAATAAATCAGACAGGGGACAGATGCTACATGCGTGATATGAAACATGCCAATAGTGAAGTCTGTAGAAGTCAAGAGCAGGGTAGAGGTTGCCAGAGGCTGAAAGTGGGGAGGAGCAACACAGGGAGAAGTTGGTCAAAGGGCACACGGCTCTGGTTGTACAAACTGATCACATCTTAGATTTTAATGAAGGTGTAGTATCTATGATTATAATATTGCACTGAATTCCTAAATATTTGTTAGGAGGGTAGATCTTATATTGAATGTTCTTAGCACACACGATAACAAGAGGGCAAGAGGAAACTTTCGAAGTGAAGGGTGGGTTGATAATACAGTCCTGCCGATGGCCTCAGCCCTCACTTACCTCTCAACCCATAAATTGCACACATCAATATATACAGGTTTCACATTCATGCCAGACATGCTTAATAAACTGAGTTTTCTTTTTCTTTTTAGAGCCAACTGCTGGTTGTATCCTTAAAGTCCAGGCTGTGACAGTACCATGTAGAAAAGCCTCCGGGGCTGAGGGCTGGGGGAGTGCTGAGTGCTCAGCTACCTAACTTGTCAGTGTGTCAGGCTGACAGCAAAGCCTACTTTATATGAGCGCCTGTGCTGGGTCTCCAGTGGAAAGTCACAGCCGGACGAGGCAGGCCATGGAAACCAGTTACTATTAGTGTTTAGCCAACACTTTCCATCTAGTTCTAGTGTAAGTGAGCCACAGATGTCACAGAGAATCAAAACAGGGAAGGAAGCAGCTTCAAATGCTTGCTAAGGTCATTAGTTAAATTTTGCTTGTTGGCCCCTCCAGAGACACTTCACCAGCTCTTGTTTTTATCTTTGACGGCCAAGGTTCTCTAGAAGCCCTGATATCAGTTAGTTTTGAACAGAGACTCAAAGTCCCTGAGGAAAGTTTTTTATTTTTATTTTTATGAGATCATCCATTTAATTGTCACCTAACATGGTGCTTCGGGCACAGGCAGGATGAGGCCTTCCCCTTTCCTCATCAGGTACTCAGTCCCATACTATCCTCCTGAAATTGAAGAATCTTATTCATGATGTTTAAAAAAACGATTTAAGAGAAGGAATAAACTTGGTTGATTTACAAGGTTGGAACATCAACCATCACTGGTTTTTCATATAAAATAGCTGAAGAATAAAATTCAGGTAAAATACCATGCCCCTAAAAAAATATGAGCTAGGGTGAGATAGTAAATGAAGCGAATTGATCTTGTGAAGACGAATAAAACACTTTAATAAGCTCACTAAGGCTGGATCTAGGCTGAAGGAAATCTCTTTATCATTGTTGTTTGGCAAGGGGGAGAGGTGGGTAGGAATTAAAAATTAGAAGTAGACACAAATGCTATCACTAAAGACAAAATAAGTGTGAGGAGTCTGTAAATGTCTGCATATGCAAGCAAATATATCCCCTCGATCCTGACCAACACCAGCTGCTGGGAGCATTTGGTTTAGTGTTGAGCTAAGATGTCATATTGTGAAAGCCAGCTTTACTGCAGTAGTAAAGGAAGGAATAAACTGTTTATCAGCACTAAGCCATGGACACACAGCATCCTGGGTGGACAGCTTGCCAGCCCCAGGAGGGATAAATTATGGTGCCCATTTCAAAGATGGGGAGACAGATGGTCAGTGAAGCCAGTACCTTACCCGGGGTTACAACCTCCTGAATAATAGTTATATCCCAAGTTTGCGAATGCCGTAGCCCACATCCATTCCACTACTACAAATCTCGACTTTTAGGGTCAAAACAAATAGAATTCTTATAAGAAACCAAAGAAATGCGTGCTGAAAACTGCTAGACGTCATTGGAAGGACTGACTAGACGCTGCAGTAAATGGAAAGAATTCTGTTTGTGAGCTGGAAAACTCTAGGTTTGATGGTGGTGTCTCAAACTGAGCCATGATTCAGTGCCATCCCTACCGACATTGTAGCTGGCTTGCTGGCAGAGACTGATAAGTGTATTGTACAATTCACATGGCAGGGCAAGGGACAGGGTCACACTCTGGCTGCACCTGAGCCATGCAGTCAACATAGCAGTTTTTGATATAGAAATAACAGCCATTTCCACCTAGCAGGCAGTTACCATTTGCCTAGCATACAGCTAGGGTTTAGCAGACTTCAGCAATGAGATCTTGTCTGAATCCCCAACAACGTTAGGATTATGTTACTCCTGTTTTGTGCACTTAGAAACTGAAGTTCAAGTCTGAGGAGTTGATCCTAGTGCTGTCCAAATAAATTCCACTGTGTGCGGATAAAGGGCTGTCTCCGATGCATTTATTCCAACCATCACCCACAGTTTGAGGTGGGCTGTCAATCTGATGCACCTCGTGAGGGCTGATAAACAGCTTGTCAAGGCTACCCTCCTCTTCCCTACCCTCACCAGTGTCACTGTGGCAAAATACCTGAGAAAAACAACTTCAAGGAAGGAAGATCACAGCTTTAGTGTCTCTGTCCATGGTCACTTGTCCCTACTATTTTGGGCCTATGGGATGCAACATATCCTGGAGGCCACATGTAGCAGAAAAGCCTGCTCAACTCATGACAGCAGGAAGTGAAAGAGAAAAGGGGTCGATCAAGGGCACTCCCCCAATTGCCTAACTTCCTTCCATTAGCTCCTACCTACTAAGTGTTCCCCAACTTCCCAACGTGCTCTACAAAACAGAGACTAAACTTTTTAATGCATTCATTGCTTTCGGGGACTTTTAAGATAAAAACGCAGCCCTGGGTGAAATCTCTAGTCTCACTGCCATCACTCAACAGAGCATCCTTTGGCTGGTGAATCAGAAGCAGGCTCAGATTACACTGGAGGCTCCTCTCAGATATGAGCCAGGTTGGAAGAGCAACAGCGGAGGAGTGTCTGCCCCCAAAAGTAGTAAAAGGGGAGGGACCATCTGTAAGCAGTCTACCAGTGACTTTCAGCAAGCTGGGCTACACTTCCCCTCTGCACATGGCTGTCTGACATTCAGACCAGGGCAAAGCTCTCATAGCAGCATCCACACAGAACTCTGCCTTCCTCCTTCACCCCCATCATTCACCCAACTTCACAGAAGCACAGAGCTCTACCTCGGTACCGAGTTCAGATCCAGACACAGTGCGGAACATTAGACCAACCTGGTTGACATCCTTGTGGGCTTCCCTAAGAGACAGAAGTAGGCTTTGCAAGTCCTCCCTTGGGGATGGCATGAAATCCAGATCTATAGGTGTCTGCCCCTTGAGGTTCCCTCCACCTGCACCCTGAGGTTCTTTTGGGCAGTTAATCCCACCTTCTGCCCAGCAGTGAAGCAAGAGTGAGCAGGCTGGCTTCTCACAGTGCCAGGTCCATTCTGGCCAGTCATTTGAACCCCTTTATGCCAGTCACTTGCTATCCCACCTGGTCTGCTTCCTCCTTCCTGTTCCTTCGCTTCTTCAGAGCTCAATTTCAAGGACATCATCCACAAAGTCCCAAAGGGAGGGATGATGTCAATACCTGGTGACCCTCTGTCTCCTTCTCATGGCTTATGTCATTTTTTGTGATGTCAGTGTCTGCCAGCTTGTTGGCTTTTCAAGGTCTTCACCTTTCACTACCCAGGCTCTCTTCCCGCAGTCCTTCTCAGCTGCGCACAACAGGTCACACTCCTGGCCTCATCTTCCTTCAGCTGGACAGTCTGAAGTCTCTGTTGCCAGCAGCCTGTTTGGGTCTTTCTAACTCACCTGAACATCAACCCCAGGCAGTTCCTCCTTCATCCGTCACCCTCTGTTTAACTTCCCTGCTCTGAATTTCGCAGGATCCTCTATTTTGTCTTACTGTTTCACACTCTTTACACTTACAGACTCGGATACGCACATCGTCTGCTTGGCTCTCTTCCTTGTCTTGTGTGTGGCTGGCAAGGAGGCCTGTGCTGTGCTTGAACCCAGTACCTGAGTGAGCAGAGCCTGTGGGCAAGATAGTCCCAGATGAGTTCTCCTTCAGCCAGGGGCCACACAGGGATGGTGCCCATGGCATCTGCTGCTCTTCCTCCCCGCTTCCAGGGCCAGTCACCTGCCAGACCTCACATGCTCAAGTAACAAGTGACTATGAGATCCTGCCTACATGTCTTCATTCTTCTCTGTGTGGTGAACCCAGCCAGTCCTAGGACTCAGGACACTCTGATGCTGACAGTGTGCCCAACAGTACCTGGTCACGCCTCCCCTCTGAGCTGACAGTCACACCAGGGTGGTGTCAACATGGATCTCTGTTTCCTCCATCACCCCTATCATTCATGCAACCTCACTGAAGCATCGAGCACCACCTAGGTACCAAGTTCAAATCCTGGCACAGTGAGGACCAGAGGGCCAACCAGGCAGACATTCTTGTCTTCATGAGGGCTACTATGCAGTTACTTCACCTTAGCCTCAGTCATCTTGAGCCTCAGTGGCCCAACCCCACTTGAATTCATCTCTGATACTCTACTCTCCCCAGGCACATCCCACCAGGACAAGAGTTTCCTTGTCCCTTCTTCCCACACTCAGCTCTCTCTTACAAGGTCACTTCAAAAAGCCCAACCAGCCTGTTTTCCCCAATCCATACATGTCAAACCCTCTCCATATCCACAGAATGGGACTCCAGACACAATCTGACTTCTCTTGAGTGTCCTAGACTCACATCCTGTCACGATCCCCACTCAGTGGTCCCCCTAGAGTGCCCTTGTGGCCACCACACCCCTGCCATCCTCCCACCTGTACCAAATACTAATGGATTTCCATTTGGGTCCCAGGTGAAGGTGTGTGCATCTGTGCCCAGGCCCTCTACATACATCTTGGCCAGATGGGATCTTTCAGCTGGGTACCTTTGATCCCAGAACTTGGAAGGCAGAGATAAGAGGATCACTGTGAGTTTGAGGCCACCCTGAGACTACATAGTAAATTCCAGGTCAGCCTGGGCTAGAGCGAGACCCTACCTTGAGAAACAAATTTTACAAAGATGGGATTTTCTTGTCTTCAGCATCTTTGCTAAGGAACCATTTCCTTAAAGACAGCATTTTGGTAGGCACGTGTATTATTCCATTTCTCCTCCAACACTCAGCCCCATGAGCCTTTCTGCATAGTGTCCACCCCATCTAAAACTCTTTGTTCCCTTTCACAAGTAACACTGTCCTACTGAGGCCTTGTCTGAGCAATGGCTCTTGAGTCTCACACACCCAGAACATAGCTTGGCCTATCAAACCACTCAACAACTGATTGGCTGAAAACCCAAGCCTTTGTGGAAGGTGCTAGCCCTGTTTTTCTGAACACCTGTTTCCATCCACATGTACCTCATTCTGAGTGTGTGTGTGAACCTGGCATGACCATATGGCTTAATGTCCAGGTCAGCTACTACTAGGCATGCAAGGGTGAGAGCGAGGCTAGGATAAGAGGCACACCTAGAGAGCAGCCATACCTTGCTTGCTGATACCTGCTCCAAACCCATCTCCTTGTGAGTTTCATGACTGTTACTGGGCTCTGGCAGAAGAGCTCAGGCTTTTACAACTGGATGACGTCTCCTGACATAGCACACTCTTTATAGGACTGGGTGATGTTAGATCATCATAGACTCACACAGCACTGTTTGTGCCACCCTTATGGAAGAATGTTATACCCCCCACACACAAACACTTATTTAAATGTAGGAAATTATTGTTTTCAAAAGATATTTAATACCAGAGGGAAATCCAGCTAAAATAAACCCTTTTAAACCAAGAAACAACTTCACAATAGCACACACACACACACACACACACACACACACACACACACACAACCAAAAAGGAAACCCATGACCATGAAAGCAAGTTCATTTAATCTTTAACAAGATTCCAATTCTAATTACAAGTATGTGCTACTTGTCAGAGCAAACACTGATCCAGTTTCTCTGACGTTTGTTGGTATAATTCTGCCAAAGAAATTGACTTTGACAGCAGCTGGAAAGAGCAGGATTTCCACATGATATCTAAAGGCTTCCTGGCTTTTTCTGAGGATGTGGCAACACTTTGATAGGCTCACATTTCAAAGAGCCTCCTGAGCCCCCAGCCTCAGCCTCGGAGACTTCCTCTGCCTGAATTTCTAATGAGGTTAGCAGAGCAGGGCTCTCATCATCAGTGTCTTCATCTCATGTGGAGCACTTCCCAACCCTGTTTACACTCTAGAAAACAC
>PVHP010046665.1:0-13193 GCA_004024765.1 Zapus hudsonius | reverse complement strand
GCCTCCGGACAGTCTCCCCCACCACGGCTCTCACAATCTTTCCGCCCCCTCTTCCGCTCAGTTCCCTGAGTCGTGGTGGGTGAGTAATAAGGCTGCTTTAATGTTGCGAGCTTAGAGGTCCTTGTGCCGAAAATCCCTGGTTTCTGTCTCAATGGCCTATCCTGTGTTGATTGAATGACTGTGGTTATAGGTCCCTTGTATGAATTGAGCTTCTTCCAAATTTGGACTGTTTACCCACTTAGAACTTTCCAAGTAGATTCTATCAGTTTCATTCAGTCGTGTCATTCCTTGTGGTGGATGGCCTGCCAGCCTGGGCTTCCTTCCCCTTCCCCTTCCCACCGCTGTAGATGCAGGAGTTCACTCACTAAGTTGAGCTTTGAGTGCATTCTGCTCCTGTTAACCAAGGGATCCTTGCTACCAAAGAAACACTGTAATCCTAGCACTGCAGAGAGGAAGACGGGCGGATCTCCAGGACTAGTCTAGCCGAGTCAGTGGGTTTCAGGTTCATTAAGAACCTGTCTCAAATAGTAATAATAAGATGGAAGGATAACTGAGGAGAATACTAATATCAACCTCTGGTCTCCACATGCATGCTCACACACATACGAGCGCGCGCACACACACACACACACACACACACACACACACACACAAACCACACTCATATACATGTAAAAAACTGAAAAACTCCTGCCTCAGCCTCCCAAGTTCTTGGATTACAAGCATGCACCACCACACCCAGTCTTCCAGCATTGAATTTTTAAATTAAATTGAATTTAAAATGCGGAACGCTTCATGAATTTGCATGTCATCCTTGTGCAGGGGCCATGCTAATCTTCTCTGCATCGTTCCAATTTTAGTATATGTGCTGTGAAGTGAGCACAAATTTTTTAATTACTTATGTGCAAGCAAAAAGAGAAATGGACACTCCAGGACCTTCTGCCACTGCAAACAGATTCCAGATGCATGTGTCACTTTGCGCATCTGGCTTTATGTGGTTATTGGGGAATCAAACCCAGGCTGTCAGGCCTTGTAAGCAAGTGCTCTTAACCAATGAGCCATCTCTCGGCCCCCGGGATTTTTTTATGAAGCTTTATTTTAATAATGCTGTATTGTAACCATGTCATAGTATCACCAGAGATGATAAGGGATGGAGGTCTTCTCCATACAATTTAGATTCTTCCTATCTGTACTGAATATAATGATACCTTCCTGTTATCACACTTCACTTTCCCTTGCCTACTTTGTCTTCCTACTTTGAAATTCTCTCAAACTTTCTTCTGGACTCTTGTAGCCACTAGCTCGTTGTGGTTATTTTATTTTAAGACAGGGTCTCATGATGCACCCTAAACTGGCCTTGAACCTGATAACTTCTTGCTTCTACCTCCCAAGTGCTGGGTTAGGATTATAGGTGTGTACCACTAAGCCTGGGCTTCTCTTGTATTTGGGTCTCCTCCCTCTCTAGCTTCTGACCCTAGGAGAGTACCGTGTTTGTAACTTGAACAGAAAGAACAGAAGGCCACCTCTGCTCTGGGCACCAGGTGATAGGGAGGCGAGGAGGGGAATAGCGCAGGTGTCAGATCATTGAAGAGCTGGAGGAAGACATCCAACTGAGAGAAAGAGACCTCAGATTTATCTCATCTCATTTTTCTACAATAAATAAAGATTCTTTTTATAAAAGAAAATGTAAAGTGGGTGTGATGGCACATGCCTTTAATTCCAGCACTGGGGAGGCAGAAGTAGGAGGATCACCATGAGTTCGAGGTCAGCCTGAGACTACATAGTGAATTCTAGGTCAGCCTGAGCTAGAGTGAGACCCTACCTAGAAAAAAAAAAGTATTAGGTAAGATTATCTTGGGCTGGGTGTGGTGGTGGCACTAGGGAATGATGCACCCATTTTCATTCCCTCTCTATCTACTTTCGAATAAATAAATAAATTAAGTTTAAAACCATGGAGACTTTTAAAGTTGGACTGAAATGCATTTTTTTCATCTTGATGGTAGTGAGTTTATGGAGGCCAGTGGTAGAATGTTGTGGTTTGAAACAGATGTCCCCACAAACTCATCTGTTCTGAATGCCTGGTCCCCAGCTGGTAGGCTTTCTGAAGGAGGTGTCACTGGAGACAGGCTTGAGGTTTATTAACCCCCAGTTTGCCAGTGCCAGCTTCACTCACTTTCCTGCTGCAAATTTCCACCTGCTATGACAGAAGTGAGGTCTAGCCTCTGCTCATGCCATGTTTCCCCTGCTATCATGGATCATTTAAATAACTTGAGATGCACTGATCACACTCTCCAATGGAGATTGTGCTTGTATTTTTCAGGATGCAGCGAGAGAGCTGGGGCCCATCTAACCCTACCAACCGACTGTAGGCTGATACCTGAGATTCTGGCAAGAGAGGAGCCACCACAGTCATACCGTGGAGGATCCATATGGAACCCCGCAGAGAAGGACGGGAGGAACGAGGGACCCACAGCCACAGACATTCAATCTACACAGCATAAGCCAGTGAGACAGAAACCAACGATCTTCGACACAAAGACCCCTAAACTCACAACCTTAAAGCAGCCTTAATACTCATCCACCACAACTCAGGGAACTATGTGGAAGAGGGGGCGGAAAGATTGTAAGAGCCATGGTGGGGGAGACTATCCAGAGGCATGGCACCCTTCAGTATCAACACACTTGGGCTTGGAGGACCGGGCTGAGTACTAGGCTATCCAGGGTCCCCTACCACAAGGACTGATCCAGACAGCCCACGGAGGAGGATATCCAGCTGATTGGGGATGGGGATGGGGGCATTGGGGAATTGGGGATAACAACTCATTGTTTGCCCACTGAATAATGTAACTCATTATGGACAATAAATATATATTTAAGACTTAAAAAAATAACTTGAGATGCAAAAATCTCTACACAATAATACAAGAAACACAAAAAAAATCAAGATAACATAAATTCCTCCAAAAGTTATAAATCTAGCTGGGCATGGTGGCACATGCCTTTGATCCCAGCACTTAGGAGGCAGAGGTAGGATCACCATGGGTTTGAAGCCACCCTTGAGGTCAGTTTGTGCTAGAGTGAGACCCGACCTCAAAAAAAAAAAAAAGAATTCAAGGTATAGAAGAAGGAGAATATTAATGTAAAGGCATAGTAAGTATTCTCAACAAAATCATTAGAAAAACAATTCTTCCAAGTAGGGAAGAAGATGCCAATACAGATGCAGAAGGCATTTAGAACACCAAACAGACAAGACCAGCAAAGAACCTCTCCTCACCATATTATAATTAAACTACTAAACACAGAGACCAAAGAAAATATGTTGAAAACTGTAAGAGAAAAGCATTTGGGCACCTATATAGGCAAGTCCATCAGGATAATAGCAGATTACTCAACACAAATTTTAAAAACAATACTAAAATTCATTTGGAAGTACCAAAAAAAAAAAACAAACCTCAAATAGCCAAAGCAATTCTGAGCAACAAAAATAAGGCTGGTGGTATCACCATACCTGATTTGAAGATACATTACAGAGCTATAGTAACAAAAACAGCATGGCACTGGCACAAAAACAGACATGTAGATCAATGGAACAGAATAGAACCTAGGCAGCTACATACATTTGATTTTTGATAAATGCTCCAAAAAGTATTTACTGGAGAAAAAAACAGCCTCTGTAACAAATGGTGCTGGGGAAACTGGTTATCTATATGTAGAAGGATAAAAATAGCTCCTATCTCTTTCCATGTAAAAGAACCAAGTCCATTGGATCAAAGACCTTAATATCAGACCTGATACTCTGAAATTCTAGAGGAAAAAGTAATGAAAACCCTTCAGCATACAGGCATAGGTAAGAAGTTTCTGAATAGATCCCCAGTCACTCAGGGAGTAAGACAACTAATCAACCATTGGAACTTCATGAAATTAGGAGGCTTGGGACTGAAAAGATGGCTCAGCAGTTAAGGCGCTTGCCTGCAAAGCCTAACAACCCAGGTTTAATTCCCCAGGACCCACATAAAGCCAGATGCACAAGGTGGTACATGCATCTAGAGTTCGTTTGCAGTGGCTGGAGGCCCTGGAGCACCCATTCTCTCTGTCTGTCTCTCTTTTCTTTATCTCTCTGTCTCTCTGCCTCTCTCTCTCTCCTTGCAAATAAATTAAAAAATTTTTAAAAGAAAAGAAAAAAGAAATTAAGAATCTTTTGTACAGTAAAGGACAGTGTGAAAAGAGCAAAGAGGCAGCCTACGGAATGGGAGAAAATCTATGCCAGCTATACACCTGACAAAGGATTAATATCTAGGATTTACAAAGAACTGAAAAAAATTAATAAGTAATCAAGCAACCCAATAAAAATGGGCTTAAGAATCAAATAGAGAGTTCTCAAAAGAAGAAATACAAATGCCCAATGTACATCTAAAAATGTGTTCTACATCCTTAGCCATCAGGGAAATGCAGATTAAAACTGCTTCGAGAGTCCTTCTCACTCCTGAAAGAATGGCTATTATGAAGAACTCAAATGACAAAAAATGCTAGCATGGTGTGGGGAAAGATGAACACTTCCTCATTATTGGTGGGAATGTAAACTGATACAGCCATTGTGAAAATCAGAGTGGAAGTTCATAAAACAACTAAAAATAGATTTATCATATTACATATACGCTAAGAAACTACTCATTACTGTAGAAAGACTTGCTCATCCATGTCGACTGCTGCTGTGTTCATAATAGCCAGAACATGGAGCCAGCCTAGATGTCCTTCAACTGATGAATGGTATATTTAACATAGTACTATTTTTAAAAATATTTTCAATTTTTAATTTATTTTTTATTATTAATATTTTATTTATTCATTTTCAAGCAGAGATACAGAGAGAGAGAGAGAGAGAGAGAGAGAGAGAGAGAGAGAGCACCAGAGCCACCACCTTGTGGGTCTGGCCTATGTGGGCACTGGGGAATTGAACCAGGTGCCTTAGGCACTGGAGGCAAGTGCCTTAACTGCTGAGCCATCTCCCCAGCCCTTAACATAGTACTGTTTTATTCATCTGTAAAGAAAAATAAAATTTATAGGGAAATGGATGAACCTGGAAAAGATTACATAAGTTAGTAACCCAGGCCCATAAAATCAAACTCCACATGTTCTCTCTCATATGTGGATCCTAGTTACAAATGTTTAGATTTGTAGGTGAGTTGAAGTAAAAGTCAATATCAGGGGCCGGGAAGCTAGACAGGGGCTACAGAGAGAGAGGAGAAGGGAGGGCTTAAGGGGAAGGTATTGTAGACATGTGAGTAGAGGGTCAGCTTACTGGGGTGGAATGGTCTAAGTGGGGTCAGAGGAAGGGCTGGAGGAGGTGTAATCAACATTTAAGATTTCTGAGTAAACCACATGGAAGCCTCCTCCTTGTTGACTGGCTGTCAGGATTCTGGAAAGAACTGGGCATCCTCTTGGGGAGGGGGAATGAGGGGAGTCATCAACAGTGTTAACCAGCAGTGGACCCTTCAAGTTTACAGCTGGCCAGCCAGGCCAAATTACCAACTGGTACAATGGTGACATGTCTGTTATGGGGGAAACCAACTGCTCTCTGATTGGACCTGAGTCCCACTCCACAGAAAGGAATTCATGCCTGGTACTGGAAACCTAATCAAAATCTTATGGTGGGGGCTGGAGAGATGGCTCATCGGTTAAGGCAGTTGCCTCCAGAGCCTAAGGGCCCAGGTTCAATTCCTCAGTACCCACGTAAGCCAGCTGCACAAAATGGCCCATGCATCTATAGTTTTTTTGCAGTAGCCAGAGGCCCATGCACACTCTCTCTCTCTCTCTCTCTCTCTCTCTCTCTCTCTCTCTCTCTCTCTCTCTCTGCTTACGAATAAATAAAATATTTTTAAAAACCTATAGTGGGGCTTGAGAGAGATGTCTCAGTAGTCAAGATGTTTGTCTGCAAAGCCTAATGACCCAGGTTTGGTTCCCCAGTACCCATGAAAAGCCAAATGCACAAAGTGGCACATGAATCTGGAGTTTGCAGCAGCTAGGGGCCCTGGCGTGCTCATTCTGTCTCTCTGCCTGCCTCTTTCTCCCTGTCATTCTCTCTCAAATAAATTTAAAAAATCAAAAACACCACTATGGCTTGGAAGGTCAGAAGCCCTGGGGAGGCAGGGGAACTACTACTGTTGTCTGACCAAATGGCTATATTGTGCCTACCAGACTGCCCAGCTATTACTCCTACTCCCACTTGGGTTAGAGAAGTTTCCGTTTTCAGATGGAGATGACTATTAGGCTGACTCAAAACTCACCAAAGTACTGAGAAGAAGGAACAGTGAGAATTCTCTATCACATCCTCCAAGGCTCAGGAACCGTTGCAGAAGAGGTGGTGGAGGGAATATAAGAGCCGAAGGAAGAGGAGGACTGCTTACTATACTGTCTTTCAGACTCAAAGAGGCCTTGATGTTCATGGCCTCACAGTGGCTGATGCTACCTACACAAGACCTTCATAATAGGAGGAAAAAATGACGACATCAAAATAACAGAGACAAATCGAAAGAAGGGGTTCGATAGAGGGGGATTGGGGAGGGGAAAGAGAGGGTGCTGGGAGAAGTTTATGATAATGGTATGTTTATATTTATGGAAGTTGCCAATAAAAAGGTTGAGAAAAGCAACTCTTGCTTTTCATGAAATTATGTGCATAAGCGTTCATCCCCAGCCTTTTTTGTGGTCCACAGCATGTCTCTTTTTACATGGATTCTGGCATCTAAGCTCAGGTACAAATGCTTGTGTGGCAGCTGCTTTATCCACTGAGTCATCTCTCCAGCTGTTGATTTTGAGACAAGGTCTTGTGCAGCCCAGGCTAGTCTCAAAGTCACTATGTAGCCAAGGATGACCTTGATCTGCTTCTCCTGCCGCCACCTCCTTAATGTTGGGATTACAGGCATGCACCACCATGGCCAGTTTGTGCGATGCTGGGCTCATGCATTCCAGGCCAGCATGCTGCCGACTGAGCGGCATCCCCAGTCCATCCTGACCGCTGTGTTACTTTAAATAGACAGAAATGGAAAGCAGGTGAAAGGGGATGCATTTTCAGTTTGAGATACAGATTACTAAATTCGGGAGCTGGCTTTAGAGAGGCAGCTGTGGACTAGATCAGGTTTGGCCATGTAGGCCGAGTAAAGGGCTGTGAGCAAGGCTTTCCTTAACCTGCTTGCCAGGTGGAGAAGGCAGGGAAGGGTGGAGCCAGGGGGACCAGTTAGGAGGCTACTTCAGTTATTTCAAAGAGGAGTGACAGTGACTTGGACCAGAGAGTGGAGGAGATGGAGCAGAGAAGTTATTTCTCACATGTCAAACTTCTCCTTCCTGAACTTCTTTCCCCTGGGCTAGGGCTTGCTTCCTGCACTGCAGCCTCTTCTCTTTTGGGGTTTGTTTGTTTGTTTTATTTTACTTTTCTTTGCCTTTTTGCCTTGAAACAGTTTGATATACCCCAAGCATCTTGAACTTCTGAGCCTCCGGCAGTGCTGGGGATTAACCCCTGTTTGTCTGCATGCTAGGCAAGCATTCCGCCAACTGAACCACCGCCCCTTTTCAGATCTCTTTGGAAGACCCCTCTTCCTTCCTGGGGTTTTGAATCCTGATATTCTTCAAGACTCTGTTCTCTCCACTTGCACAGCCTCTCTCTAACCTCTAGTTTCCCTGGGGGATGTCACCTTCTCTGGTGGCTTTCATGACCTCCATGTGATTTCAGGCTTCCAGAGCTAGCTTGCCCAATGCACATGGGCATGTCTACTTGGACCTGAACCATGAGCCCAAAATGAAGCTCTTCCTGTAAAGTCATTGCCCAAAGCATGGGTTGATAGATTCTCTTTGATCCCCCTTCTCACTCATTTTCTACCCAAATGAGAGTCAGGTCCTACTGGTCTCCCCCGGAGGATTCCGTGAGCCCACACTCTCCTCCCCGACACTGGGTACTTTGTCCACACCCTCACATTTCTGCTACAGCCTTCTAACCAGACTCCTGCCTTGAGCCTTCGCCCCTCTCAGCTCACTGACAGCCGGGGAGCCATCGGACTGCATTGCACATGCTTCAAGCTCTTGCAGGGCTGGTCATGGTCTGGAGTAAAAGTTACCTGCAGGATGAAAGTCAGACATTTTAAACAAAGCATTCATGGCGCTTCAAGTTCTGTTCTCGCCTGCAGGCCCAGGCAGTGTGCTCCCTTTCTCACCCAAACATCTAGTGTAGACATTTCTTAGGCCCTGTTTTCTTTATTTTGAGGTCTATGTGGTGTGCATGCACGTAAGCTCATCTATGTGGGGGGCACTCGTGCATGTATGTGTGGAGACCAGTCATTCCCCACATTGTTCTCTCACTGAACCTAGAGATCATCAATTCAGCTGGACGAGCTGGCCAGCAAGCCCCAGCGATCCACCTGTCTCTGCCTCTCCGTGCTGAAATGGCAGGTTAGTGCCACCATACCCGACACTTTACAAGGATACTGGGGATCTGAACTCAAGTCCTCTTGCTTTCATGACCAGCACTTTACCCACTGAGCCATCTCCCTGGCCCCCTGCAGGGTGTCTTAAGTTGCTCCTAGTACAGCATGCTGACTACCTTCATCTGGAATTCTTTGGTCGCAGCATATGTGCAGCAGTCCAGGGTAGCACACCCTTCAGCGTCAGGTGTGCAAACACCCTACTCAGAGTTCTCTCTCTCTCTGCAGGCTTGAACCTCTGACTTCTTCCTAACCAGCCTGCCCAGAGAAAGCAAGCGGACCAGGCTGAGGAGCATCTGACCTGTCCCTGAAAGTGTGTCTTTCACAACACTCCAGAGAGGACGGTGACCCTTCAAATCCCTCCAACCCATCCTGACATCCATTCCATTTCTGACCCCCCTCCCTGTGCCTGCCCACATCTCCACCCTCACCTCACCTCTATGCCAGCCTCCAGCATGGTCCCAACCTTATCTGGACTCTCCCTGCTTCCAGCCCTCACCAGGTTCTTTTGTTTCACTCCCCACCCCCAGTCTCCTCTATGTCTCTATATCTCTCTATTCCTGGCATTCACCCTTACCTTACCTTACCTTATGCCAGGCTGCCACCCCAGTCCTTACTCCAGCATCAATCCCAGGCCCCAATCTTATCTTTGACCCAAGTCCCAGCTCAACTTCAGGCCAGCCTTAACCACCCACACCCGTCCCATACAAACCAGTGCCTTAGTTTTTCATTAAGCTGGTGGGAGTTCAGTTTCTACCATCAGTGATCAAAGGTGTCTTCCCCACTCCCTTGAGACACTTTTACACAGTTAAAAATGAAATCAAGGCTGGATGTGGGGTCTTCCTTTCCCATTATACTGTAGAAAAAAAGATATTCCATACATATCTTTTATTCTGTCACACCCAAGACACTTCTACACAAACAATCAGGGGACAAAAATTTTATTGGAAATGGATGATTGACAGCTGTGTGTGGATTTATACAGTTGCCGATGTTCAGTGTCCCACTGGAAGGGCCAAAAGAAAAAAGCTAAAGCTGCTGATCATGCTCCCCCTTGCTGGGCTCAGCAGGTGCCTGACATGCATGTTATCCTGCCTATGACACTGGTCATGGGCTCAATGGGATTCTCGTGCACTAGGTCTGACTTCCCAAGCACCATTTGTCCATCCACAACACCTAGCTGCATCATCACAAGGCCACCTGGTGTTTGATTGTTTCAGCAGCACCTGATCCAATGTCCCCAGCAGACATTGCAACATCCCCAAGATAGGAAAATAGTTTCTCAAGCTGGGATCAGAGGACATGGAGCTGCCAAACAATCTAGCTGGAATGTGATGTTGCAGACAGGGTCAACCCCTCAAGGCCTAATAATCAGATTCAGACCCTTGGCTCTTTGTTCTAATGTTAGGTCACAGACGTGACCGTGCTAACTACCTAGGTCATGAGTCAAAGATGTATGAAGTTAACAGAAACGATGACATTCCTTTGTATGAAAGCATAAAGCCAGTTCTTGGAATTGTATTGCTTAGAAAGTAGGTGTAGGCCCTAAAGATATCAGTCCCCACCTTCTATCATCTTTCCAAACCCCGATTGCATCTGTCCACAGCAGACCACACACAAAACAACAACATCAACAACAAAAAACAACTCAGAGCTATGTTTATTCTCACCTTTGAGGGTTTGAATATTCTTTCAGTGATAATATTCAGAGATTTGAATGGACAGAAAGAGAAGAAGTGCAAGAGGCAACCCGATGCTTTGTCAAAAATTCCTTGCGGACCAGGCCACGGGTAGCAAGAAGCTTGAGGAAGTCATGGCGAAAATTTTGGCCAATGAAGGCATAGATGATGGGATTGAGGCAGCAGTGGAGGAAGCTGAGGATCTTGGTGACATCTATGGCTTTGTCAATTGCATGGCGGTATTTACAGGTATCCGTGATCAACCCGATTCTCATGAGGGTGTCAGAGAGCAGGACCAGGTTGTAGGGCAGCCAGCAGAGCAGGAAGATGAGCACAACAGCAAAGATGACCCTCATGGCCCTGTGCTTCTGCCCCATGTGGGCCTTGAAGAGCGTGCGCAGTGTGAATCCATAGCAGAACAGCATGACCAGCAGGGGCAGCAGGAAGCCAATGATTTGGGACATGGTGCGCATCACCATCCTCCAGTAGACTGTGTCATGACCCAGGGATTCATGGCATAAGGGGCCGTAACCATAAATTGTTAAGGCCTGACGGGTGATGACAAAGGGTAAGGACAGAAGTGAAGCTATTCCCCAGATGCCCAGACATATAAACTTAACCATATGGCGTTTTTGGGTCAGTGAACGTGTGGCATGGACAATAGCCACGTAGCGGTCCATGCTGATGCAGGTCAGCAGCAGGATTCCACTGTAGAAGTTGACTTCCTTAAGGAGTGTGATCACCTTGCATAGGGGGGTCCCAAAAACCCAGCCCTTCTTTCTAGAGGCTGCCCAGATGGGTAAGGTCAGGGAAAAGAGCAGGTCAGCAAGGGCCAGGTTCAGCAGGTAGACGTCGGTGACAGAACGATTCACTCGGCCATACAAAATGACAAATATCACCAAGGAGTTTCCCAGCAGGCTCAGCAGGAACACCAGGACATACATGGCAATCACAGCATGCTTGTTGATAGGGAAGACAGTCTTAAAGCAGGGGGCAAAATCATCGTCCAGGAGTGGCAGGCCAGTGATATTTTCTAAGTCGTAGTCTTCAAATATGTTCCATGTTATATTTGGTCTAATCAAATATATAGCCATAGTTCAATCTAGGTGAAAGTTTAAATGGAAAGAAGGTGATTTAGTGGAATCAGGAAGATAGCTCAGTCAATGCAGTTCTTGCCTCATAAACATGAGAAAACGTAAAATGATTGAGCAAGACAGCATGTTTGCAGTCCCAGTGCTGGAGGGGCAGAGGCAGGAGGGTCCCTGGAGCTCACTGGCCAACCAGTCTAGCCTAACGGGTGAGCTCTAAGCCAATGAGAGACCCTTTCTCAAAAAGAAGTAGGTGGTATATCTGAGATACAACACCCAGGGGTCCTCTGGAGGCTCTCTCTCCCTCCCTCTCTCTCTCTCTCTCTCTCTCTCTCTCTCTCTCTCTCTCTCTCTCTCTCTCTCTCTCTCTCTTTCTCTCTCTCTCTCTCTCACACACACACACACCTATACATATGAACATGCATACACACATCAATAAAAAAGAGATGTGATTTAGTAACTCAGCTAAAGTCATTCCCATGAAAGCTGTGTGATATGCTTGCTTTTATTTTGTTTTATTTTTTGTTTTTTTTTGGGGGGGGAGGTTGTTTTGTTTTTTTGGGGGGGTTGTTTGGTTTTTTTTGTTTGTTTGTTTTTTGTTTTGGGGGGGATTTTTTTTGTTTGTTTTTCGAAGTAGGGTCTCGCTCTAGCCCAGGCTAACCTGGAATTCACTATGTAGTCTCAGGCTGGCCTCAAACTCACCATGATCCTCCTACCCTCTGCTTCCCCAGTGCTTGGACTAAAGGCATGCACCACCATGCCCGACTTCTTGGTTTTTTTCTGTTGCTTTGGCTAGAATTCACCCAGTTTGCCTTCTATTTGAGCTTAGTGTCATCAAGCTTTTCTGAAACTCAGCCTGAGTTTCAACTGTTTTAAATCTCCTTCCAATTCTGACCTTTTCCCCTTCCCCTTCTCCGTGCTCAGTCACGCCCCTACATCCAGATGTGGCCATCTGGTTGGCCTTCATGTTCAGGAATGGGCCAACTCTCAGCAAACTGGAGGAGGTAAGTTAGTTCCAGGTGTCCCTTTATACTTTCTTTCTCTGTGCCCACCTCAGTCTCGTTTCTTCTCCTTAAAACCCACCGGGATAAGGAAGTATTAGTGTACTCAACTGATGATGAGGGTTGTGCCTAGAAAGACCCATCACAGTTGAAAACATCATGTCAAAGATGCATGGGAGCTGGGTGTGGTGGCTCTCAGGAGGCTGAGGAAGGAGGATCGCTATGAGTTCAAGGTCAGCTTGAGACTACAGAGTGAGTTCTAGGTCAGCCTGGGCTAGAGTGAGACCCTACCTAGAAAAATGCATAGTGGAATAGTTGGGCACGGTAGAATCTGTCTGTGATCCTAGCACTAAGGAGGTGGAGGCAGTCGGATCAGGAATTCATGACCAGCCTCAGCTATGTGAGACCTGTTTCCAACTCTTTCCCCCAGAGTTCACATAATATTCTCCTGGCATGGCCTACCCAACCCTAAACATGCTCAGAAAAATTTCTGCTGGCACAAACCCCATTTTACAATAAAGTATCAAATGTGCCATATATTGATCACTGCACTGGAAATGAAAAGCAGAAAAGTTGTATGGATATGCATTTGTACCATTATAAAATTAAAAAACTGTAAGTCAGACCATTATACATCAGGGAGCCACTCATTTTAAGCCTGCCATTAAATGAGCAATAAGTTTCTGTCCCATATCTGAACAAAATTGAAAAGGGGGCCAGACGTGGTGGCATATACCTTTGATCCTAGCAGTTGGGGGGGCAGATTTAGGAGGATCGAGACTATCTGGTGAATTCCAGGTCAGCCTATGCTAGAGGGAGACCCTACCAGAAAGAAGAAAGAAAGAAAGAAAGAAAGAAAGAAAGAAAGAAAGAAAGAAAGAAAGAAAGAAAGAAAGAAAGAAAGAAAGAAAGAAAGAAAGAAAGAAAGAAAGAAAGAAAGAAAGAAAGAAAGAAAGA
>PVHP010046664.1:0-13190 GCA_004024765.1 Zapus hudsonius | reverse complement strand
TCTCTCTGAGCCCTTTCTCCTTCCCTCCCTCACTTCCTACCTCATTCCTTTCATTGTTTATTAGAAGCCAATACTCTGCCGATGGCTCATAAAACTTGGCCACCTCCATACTTCTGTGCTGGGATTTCCATGGACCTTCATATTCTCTGTCTTATCTGATAGTCAAATACCTAACAGTTCTCTGCCAGCAGTGCCTCATTCATTGAGAAATACTATGTTATACTTAATTAATGATAAAATTATAGAAACACAGGGTTCATCAGATATATATTAAGTACATGTCAGACATCGTGCTAGTTGCTATGGATACTGAAATGGACAATGTATAGTTTCTGCCGTGAAACAGAAGCTCATAGTCTAGTAAGGGAAATAGATTCATAAACAAATAATTATAACTTAAATAAATATTACAACCTAGAATGCAAGCAGGATACTTTTAACAGTTGAATCATAACTGGGAAAGATGTATGGACATGATTTTTAAATACTTTATATAAATATGTTTTATACATTCCTTATATTGAGATGAATGTATTAGAAATTTTAAATTTTAATTTTTAGATTTTTGAAAATATATTTATTTTTATTTGAAAGCAGAGAGATAGAAGAGAGGCATACAGACACATTGGGTGCACCAGGGCCGCCAGCCACTGCAAATGAGCTCCAGATGCATGCACCACTTTGTGCAACCGGCTTTATGTAGGAACTGGGGAATTGAACTTAGGTCATTAGGCTTTGCAAGCAAGTACCTTAAATGATATGAGCCATCTCTCTAGAGCCCTTAGATTTTTTGATCAGCCCTTTTCTTCCATCTCTTATGACAACATAAATTTTAATAACACTGGTTATAATAATGCCTTATTATTTAATTTACAGAATACTCAAAGGGGGAAGAAAGGACATAATCACCCAAAGATGGATAAAAAGATATTTTGGCATAATTTTTGGTGAGAATATGCATGTTTTCAGTTATGAGAGGTTATCACGTGGAATGGAAGCATGTGCTTTCATTTTATTTAGATGGTAAGGATAAAGAAGTGTCTATGAGGTCCAGGTTTTCACGGGTTGGACTGTAATGATGTTGTGTGGTGGCAAAGGAACAAGGTTGGACCTGCATTTCCCAGATAGTCCTTCATGGTATTTCCTGTTTAGGAATGTTGTGTGAGATGAGGAAGGCACACAGTCTGAAGTTTGGCGAGAGGGTTGGGCAGCACCAAGCTCAGATGGATTATGGTTGGTATACAAACTCACTTTGTGAACACGTTGCAGCCACAGAGCCCACAGCTCCCCAAATGCCCACTGGTCAGGCTGTTCTTTCAGGGCCTCCTGAAAGCCAGGAGCAGGTATGGTGCCAAGGTGAAAGCCACCCATTCTTTTGCAGATCACCTGTGCATGCCATCGAGGTTGCTTGATGTCTTCACTGTGTCATCACTGTCCTCTGCAGCTTTTCTTTCTGATCACTGCTGACCCAGTGAGTTCTGGGTGAGGAGTCTTTGCTAGCTCCCATGTCTAGTCTCTTTCCTGAATCTACTGGCTTTATCACTCACTGTGCTATTATTTCTTTTCTTTCTTTCCCCTTTCCTTCTCCTTACTCTTCCCCACCCTCCTTCTTCTTTTCTTGTTCTGGTTCTTCTTTTTTTTGAGATACAGACGCACTCTAGCCCAGGCTGACCTGGCACTCACTCTGTAGTCCCGGGCTGGCTTTAGATTCCTACCTCCTGAGTGCTGGGATTAAAGGTGTGCACCACCCAATTGGCAGCTTTTGTGTCTTGAAAGGACGCCTTCCTCATCCAAATGAAGACTTCAATATTAGCTTATAGTGCCAATATTGTTTACATTATTTTAAATTTTATGTTCTCCAATTTGATAGAATGTGATGTATATTCTCAAGCTTTCAATGGGTTTGCACTGTTTCGGTTAGTCATTCAATTATAATTATCAATTCATTCAATGATACTTTGTCTAACACAGAGACAAAGGGGAGACTTTAGCAAATATTTTGATCATGTTCATACTTTTATGATTTCATAGGTTACTAATTCTGCCTGTGAGATTATTTTTTTTTTTTAGTTTAACTTAGTTCTTAGAAAACCAATCCTGTGCCCTGGAGACTCCTTTACTGATCTGTTGTTTAACCTTTGATGTATTTTGCAGGTGTATTTTGCTCAGCAATTAGCATCCAATTTTCTAGTGGATGGTTTGTGTATATAGTCCATGCTCTCATCCAGTGTGCTCTATTTGAAAATTAAAATGATGTTTCTATATATTGAATATTAGGGAATCTTTTACAGCAGCACCCATTACCCCTACCCCACCTCAGGGCTAAAACGTTTGCTTAAAACATCTGAGTTTTAACTTATTAAGAATATCACAACATCTCTTTATGATATTTTCCACACTTCTTGAACTTCCTCATATTGTTTCATTCTGAATAAGGTTCTCTTTTGCAAAAAAAAGAAGTAAATTTGGAACCTTCCAGCATCAAAGAGAACCTTGTTGTTTTTGTTATAATTTTTTTACAGTACAACATTTGTTCAATGGTTATCCAGAAATTCCATGAGCTGCATGAAGATATGATTTCTTCCACTGGCTTTGTTTTTCCTCAATAGCATATATATATATATATATATATATATATATATATATATATATACACATCTTTATTGTCAATAATTAGATACATTGCATGAGCAAATCTTGTGATGGTATCCCCATTTCCCTCCTCTCTGTCCCCAACCCGCTGGAGGTCCTTCTCGGTGGGCATACTGGATTAGTGCATGGGGTAGGGGGTTAAGAATTGCACAAGAGTCTTTTTCCATCTTTGTATGGTGTTGCTGAGGGGAGCAATGACTCTGGATATTCTCCCCCACTATGGCTCTTACAATCTTTCAGCCCTTCTTCTTCTCAGTTCCCTGAGTCATGGTGGGTGAGTTTTAAGTCTGCTTTATTATTGAGATCTTAAGGGTCTCTGGACTTCTGCTTTGGATTGTGTTGGGTGTAGTTGCTCTCATTTTCTATTGTTCTTTCATGGGTTATCTGACTTTGTTGTGGTTATAAGTCATTTGTTTATTTCACCACTTTCTCATAGGATTTGTTTGGGCCTAGATAATAGGCCAGAGGTAGTTCATCTCCTGCCACAATGTCAGCCATCATCCTATGTCTTGTTGGTAGAATTGGTTTGTCCATGGTTCTCAGTGCCTTCTGAAAATACAAACAGAATCTCCAGGGGAGAGTGAGATCAGTACAGGTTAAATGAGACAAATGTTGCTAATTTGGCAAGATTTTAGTGGGTGTAGCCTCTCTCTAGCTCTCTGGTAGTGGGAATTTCCCCTTGGAGCCCAGGTTTTTGGTTCCCATAAGATTTTGCTATAGATCCCAGGTCCAGTTAAGGATTCCTTGCCACTGAGCAGATATCTTAGCCAATAAGTAAGCCACTGATTACACTCCTCTGTTTAGCGCCACTATCGATAGATGAGCATTTCTTGACTTGCTGGTCTCTTTCATATAGCAGTGTGTTCAGCATTCTCTTGACATCAATCTGTATTGTATCTCAGTGGCCTTGCCTTCTTCAAATATCATTGACCAATTTCCCCTGGCAGTTCATGTAATGCCTTCCAGCACTACACATGGTACTTTCTGGGAGCTGGTTACCATTCTGGATCTCACAGGGTCTCTCAGTGTTGAGTGACAATACTCTGTAGTTTCTTTAGCAATAGGATCTTATGTTTGGTTTGAAGCAGGTATTCAAGAGCTTTGACAAAAACCTATCTTTTGTAGGGGACCTAATGGGTCTCTTTGATCAATAGCTCAGTGTGGGAAGTAACCAATGACTGGGACAGGGAGTTGCAGGCCTGAGCAATTTTTCTTGGGGTCAGGCTTCCTCCATTTCTATTCATGGCCCCTCTTACCAGGTGATACCCATAGCTTCCTCAAGAGCTTATTGTTTGAAAGTAAGGATTTTATGGCATCAATTCTTTATTTATTTAGCTTATTGTATAAGTCCCCCATCCTCCCATTCCTACCCCCACAATTCCTTCCATTCCCTTTTACAGTTTCTCAATTCACCTATCAGGTTTGCATAAAGTTTAAGCTTAACCTGGTTAGGAACGGCATATGAGGGAGAATATGTGGCATTTGCCTCTCTATTCTTGTGTGAGTTCTGTCCACTTTTCTTTAAATTTCATTTTTTCCTTTCAGCTGAGTAAAATTCCACAGTGTAAATGTACCACAGCTTTGAAATACATTCATCCTGTGATGGGCATTTGGGTTGATTCCAATTCTTTGCTATTATGAATTGAGCTGCTATAAACATGGTTGAGCAAATGTCTCTGTGCTTCATTCACACAGAATATTCGCTTACCCAGCCAATTTTAGTAATGTTTATGTATTTATAAGGAGAGAGAGATAGATAGATAGATAGAGAGAGAGAGAGAGAGAGAGAGAGAGAGAGAGAGAAGAAAAAGACAGAAAGAAAGAGAAAATGGGCACACTAGAGCCCCTGGCCATTGTAAATGAACTCCAGGGGCATGCATCACTTTGTGCATCTGGATTTACGTAGACACTGGGAAACCCAGCTATCACCTGCATAACAGTGCCTTAACCTCTGAGCCATCTTCCCAGCCCCATGACCAGCCAGTTTTAAAGCAACATCTCTCTTCAAGCATAGGTAGGTGGTGTGGGTGGCAAATTATTTTCAATCATCAAACACGAGACAGTGTATAATTGGAGAAAAGAGCTGATCAATGTCTCTTAGTTTTTAAATGTTAAGCTATCTTTTTGTATGCAAAGGGCCTAGAAGGAAGTGTTCATGCTGGTGATAATGATTTTTTAGCTCTCATCGTGGAAGATCCATTGGGAAGCAGGATCAGGAAGGCCACTGGAGGCTGAGGGACTACTGCAACTGATTTTACAATGTCCATGTAAGATTACATCACATCATTTTTTTTTCTTAAAGAGATCTGTCAAAATAAAATTAATAAAATTAATTCAATTTCTTTACTTGAACACCTGCCCAAAATTCTGGAAAGGACATTCAGGACAATCTGCATATTTCCTAACATTAGCATGCTACCATGAGTCTTTGCCTTGATGAAATTACTCATTTACTCTTAGTGCACAGTACACAGCATTAAGGGATTTATTTACTATTAGAAAGCAATGGACAAAAAAGACGTTGAGTTCATAAAAAAAAATCATGAAATGGAATTAATCGGGCAGGAATGGTCCAGTAGCTTTACTTAACCCTGTATTAAAATATATTGATTATTTTTCTGAATGAATGGCTGGAGGGGAGTGGTAAGGAGATCAATTTTATGTAGGAAACGTTCCAGTTTTTAGAAGGAAGAGTAAAAATAAATCAACTGGAGCCAGAGTAATATTGAAAAGGCTTGAGAGAGCTGACTAGAAAAATAAAATGGACCTAGACATTGCTGTGACCTGGGCTTTTTAGCCAGAAGACCTTAAAGAAAACAACAAACTACCTTAAAGAAAACAACAAACTCTTACGAGAACAAAAATAAGATAACTCTCTTAAAGAAAAATGGATGGAACAATTCAGGAATAAATGTAGTTGGAAATGGCAAAAGACACACAAAGGACAGAATTGCCCTTTATCCAATTTAAAGAGCGATCAACAGCTAGAAGTGTGCTGAGATTCTTTGCTGGGAGAAATGTGCAGAGACAAAATTGAAGGTTGAAGTTCTGGTCACAGTTCTCTTGGAAATGGGTTTTATATAATATCTGGGCATAGGAAGAGGAAATGCAGCCATAAATGTTTTTTTTTTTTTGTCATGTTCCCTGTAAACCTCAAACACAGCATTGGCTCTGTTCCCTCATATCCCCACCCATCTAAGGTTCTTCAGTGATGTTAGGACACTATAGATTTCTCTATAGCCATAGTGAAGTTTCTGCTTTGAACTGGGAAAGCAACTCAATATTACCTATTTCTAGCTTCATTCACCTCTGCAGTCTTAGTGTAAATCCCCATCAATGCAAATGTAATTCTCCTCATGTCTCTTCCCCAGCCCTAGCCTGCAATAACTCATTAGCTAATACAAGAGTTCCCAAGTCTTTTTGCAGCAAGTGTTATAGATATTAGTAGTAGATATTAAAGATAAGATGGAAGAAAACTCTAAATTGACATTAGCAGTTTTCTCAAGATTTGTAGTCTGGTTGTTCACTGTGCATCCTTCAAAAGGAGCCTAGATGAAATACGTAATGTTTTCTGTGATTATTAGGTCATGGGAATAATTTCTTTTCCATTGTGTGTTTTGCAGGATTAGTTTAGAGTGGAACATGTTTGTAAATATCTTGGTTCGTGGTGTAGAGAGTAAAGTTATGAGCAAAGAAGCAAAAACTGAGTGGAACAACCTGTAATCCACCTATGTTGCAGTCAGCCACATGCCGCTGGGATGAATCTTCAAACCAGGCACAGTTTATGGGAGGAAATGACTTATTTTAACTACAGATTGAGGGGAAGTTTTGTAACAGCAAAAGAGGTTAGCTCTCTTTCACAGGTCCAAGCAGAGAGAGAAACTCATCACCAACACCACACACAGCAAACAGGCAGGAGGGCCAAGGAGAGAATTCTTGCACCTTTATATAGCCCTACGGTGGGGTCTTGCAATTCTATCCCAAACTTAATGGCTTCCTGAGTCTCTGGAATTTCCTTCCTGCACTGGCCACACAGGAAAGGATGTTTACTTCTAGCTTCTTTGAGCTTCTTTACATCCTGCCCCCTACTGAGAAGCTGCCTTCCTGTGAACATCCTGAGACCAACCCAAGATTATTTGAAAGGTCAAGTTGACAACAAAAATTAACCATCACAACCTATCTTTAGTTTACACTTCCCTGACACAGTAAGCTTGCTTTCTCATTCATGCTGCACATGCTGGAAATTTCCATTAACCCCACCTGCATCTAGCCTGTTGGAGGAATACCTGATCATTGTTTTGGGCTCATGATAGGAGTCACCTTTTATCAGGTAATTTCCATAGCTTTGACTTTATATTCATTCTTCTCAATTTGCAGAACTGTTTACCTCATATTACTGGTTTTCATAAAGTATTCCTCTCAAGATTCGAGAGGAAGAAAATGATGTGGGCTGAGAAAAGTCTTTCAACTGAGTTTATAAGAACATAACTGCTGGGCTGAAGGGATGGCTAAGTGGTTAAGGTGCTAGCCTGCAAAGCTTAATGACCCAGGTTCAATTCCCCTGACACATGAAGCCAGATTCACAAAGTGGCACATGCATCTGGAGTTCATTTGTAGCAGCTGGAGGCCCTGGCATGCCCATTCTCTCTTTATCTCTTTTCTCTGTCTCTGTCTATCTCTACTTGAAAATAAATAAAAATATTTTTAACATCAAAATATAACTCCTATGGTTGGTCCCTTTTTACTTTTGGAGATGTAAAAAGAAGGACTAGGAACCTACGGAAAAAATATTCTGTAAAATAGAAGATGAGTAGCAGTATATAAGATATATAGGAAGTGTATTCTTTTGAAAACAATTTATTAAGATGAACCAGTATATTTTCCATGATATATTTTATGCCTAGATAATATAAAAACATGATTTTAAAATAGAATATTATATGCAATCAAGTAAATTTTACAGGAAAGCAACATGCGATAACATAACTAGCATAACAGCTATAAATTATAAAATAATATTTATAGAAAATATTTCCTAGAAAATAAAAGAACTTATAATATGCAAAAATCACTAGAAAGTAGGATTGAAGTTTAGGCTAAAACAATTTATATTCCTAAATATGAATCTGAAATAAATGGAACAGGGATAAGACTCAAAAGAGGAAGAAAGAGAGCCAGAGAGATACCTCAGAGTGTATGTGAAATGAGGCTTCTTCATACCTAACAATACAGAGAGATTATTATCTAGCTTTGCACTATAGAAAATTTAAAATTTGAAAAATAGAAGAAAGAATCTTGTAAGTTCCAGGCAAGAAAAAAAATTACCTACCAAAGTAGAAAATTCAGTCTAGCCATGGTCTTTTCTGGAACATTAAGTACCTGGACATAACACTAAGGCATTTATGTAATTTTGAGAGGAAATTTCTGTGGCTGAAAGAATTTTTGTCCAGCTACATTGTTGTTAATGTGAAGGTAATAAAGGGCCATGATCAGATTTGTATGCATTCAGATAGACTTCACATGTCTTTTTTAAAGGGTCATTTAAATGATGCCCTACCAAAATGGACCATGAATTAGATTAAGAAACTCAAGAATGTGAAAGTTACATATGGTGGTGGTGGTGGGGCTGGAAATGTAACTCATTTGACAGAATGTTTACCTAACATGCATGAGGCTGTGGGTTTAATCCCCAGACCCGAATAAACTGGGTGTGGTGATACACACCTAAATTAGCAGGTAAAAGCAGTGGATCAGAAGTTCAAGGTCATCCTCAGCTATATAACAAGTTGGAAGCCAGTCAGCAACACATGAGATTTTCTCTGAAAAAAAAAAAAAACATTATATATGAACTGACTCACAGAAAGCGAGCATTATCATGACCACATCAGTATAAACATTCATTAAGTTTTTTTGTAAACCTTATATACATGCCACTTTTAACTTTTATGCTACAATTTTAAATATGTGCACCTTTTTTAAAAATTATAAAAATTTACTTTTACTGTTTGCTTATGCTAGACACTTTCCTTGGTTCTTTTCACATTTTTTCTTTATTATCCATAATTAGATACATTGAATGAGCAAATAATGTGTTGGTATCCCCAGTTCCCTGATTTCCCTCTTCCCTGTCCCCAATCAGCTGGGTATCCTCCTCCGTGGGCATTCTGGATCAGTCCATGGGGTAGGGGGTTATGGATAGCCTAGGAGTCAACCCAGTTCCACCCCCCTTTCTATGTTGTTACTGAGGGGGGCATGTCTCTGGATAATCTTCCCCACCAGGGCTCTCACAATCTTTCCACCCCCTTTTCTCCTCAGTTCCCTGAGTCATGGTGGATGAGTATTAAGGCTGTTCTATTGTTGAGGTCTTAGGGGGTCTCTGTACTTCTGCTTTAGGTAGTGTTGAAGATCATTGGTGTCTGTCTCTCTGGCTTATCCTGTGTTGACTGATTGGCTGTGTTTGTGGGTCTGTCTCTTGCTTATCCCTCCACTTTCTGCGGGTTCCATGTGGATCCTCCGAGGTAGGTCTGTGGTGGCTCATCTCTTGCCAGGATGTCAGTTAATGGCCTGTGGCTCCTTGGTAGGGTTGGAAGAGCCACAGGTCTCTCACTGCCTTCTGAAAAATACAAACAGAATCTCCATCGGAGAGTGAGATCAGTATAGGTCAACTGAGATACACATTTCTGAACTGGCAAGATTCTATTGTGAGTAGTCTCTTTGTAAATCCCTTGTAAAGTACGTGCACCTTTTTGAACTTTCTACTTATGCATTCATGTTAACTCTCAAAAAGTTTCAGATTTTGGTGCATTTAGGGTTTCAGATTTTAAGATTAGGGCTGCTCAACCTATGTTAGATGTTGAAGTACACCTTATTTGATGGGTCAAGTTGGGGGAATAGTAATCAGTATGGACAAAATTGTTTCAAATATACATATTCAAATTAATCTTTTAAAAATATTTTATTTATTCATTTTCAAGGAGAGAGACAGAGAGAGAGAGAGAGAGAAAGAGAGAGAGAGAGAGAGAGGGAGAGAGAGAGAGAGAGAGAGCATACCAGGGCCACCACCTTGTGGGTCTGGCTTATGTGGGTACTGGGGAATTGAACCCAGAGCCTTAGGCACTGGAGGCAAGTGCCTTAAATGCTGAGCCATCTCTCCAGCCCTCAAATTAATCTTTTTAAAATTAGTATCTTTATTATGAGTAAGTATACGCATTGCATGAGCAATTCTTGTGAAGGTGCCCCCATTTCCCACCTCCCTGTCCTATACCCACTCGGGTCCCTTCTCAGTGAGCATACCAGATCTGTCCATAGGGTAGGGGGTTATGAACTGCACCAGAAGTAACCAGTTTTTTTCTCCCCCCTTTATGTGTTGTTGCTGAGGGGGCAATGTATCTTATATACTGAATTTGAAGAATATTTTGTTGTGTTTCAAAGTGGTTCATGGAGTCTTTATAAAATTGAACACATACAAACCATGAAAAAGCCTGACAAAATTCCTCAAAACAACTTAAATGGGTCATGTCATTTAAACCACAATGTAAGATAATTAATTTTTGAACCTGTAATGATATAATTTAAATACTTTTCTAAACAAGTAAGTTAGAAATTGACTAAGTTATAGTCAGTGAATGATTTAGAAAGTAGATGCCGTGAGATCACAATGCTTTCTTTCCCAGTCATACCAAGAGAAAGATATTATAAATTTTAATATATGGTGACCATATATATGTATGTGTGTAGGTGTGTGTGTGTGTGCATGTGTACATGTGTGTACATGTGTGTGTGCATGTGTGCCTGTGTATGGGTGTGTACATATGTGTGTGTACATGTGTGTATGTGTACATTAAGTGTGTGTGTGTCTGTGTGTGTGTGTCTGTGTGTGTGTGGACACTTGCATGCTCCAGTGAACATGTGGAGCTCTGCACACAGTCTCTAGATGTTTGTCCCCTTCTTCCACCTTGTTGAAGACAATCTCTCTCCGTTTTTCCTGTCGTGCGCACCAGTTTAGCTGACTTGTGAGCTTCTGGATTCCCCTGGCTCAGCCTCCCCTTGCTGCAGATGGGATTACAGACATGTGTGCTGTGTCCTACCCAGCTTTACATGGGTGCTGGGGAATGGATCTCAGGCCTGCAGGCTTGTAAGAAAGTGTCATTGGCCACAAAGCCATCTTCCTAGCCTTTGGAATTTTCAAAGCATTTTTATTAATGAAGAGAAAATAATTAAAGTAATTGTTTTTAAAGATTATGGATCACTTGCACCTTTTGTTTCATACTTTAAATCCTAACCTTCTCCCTACTTCTGCTTAATACAGAAAGTTTACACAAGGCGGATCACCACCAAGTAGGATAGTTCACTTCATCCTCTCAGTTTTGATCATCCATGGCCAGTTCGATGCCATTAAAAATATAAACTTATCAGTTATCCATGGATTTAAGGAAGTTTTCTATTGCTTATACATTTATATTTCTATATTTTTGATTTTACTTTGGTGAGAGAAAGATTGTGAATTTATCAGAACAGTTGAATAGTTTTGAGAAAGTATCATAAAGAAGTCTTAAAACTTTCCATATATAGCTATAGGAATTTATTTTAAAGGAATATGCGTACAAGTCTAAGTGTATGTCCAATGATGCTCATAGTAGCATTGCTATCAGCAAAGGTGATCTGAAAACAAACCAAATATACAGAATGGGAATTGGTTGAATTGATATATATGTGTTAACATACATATAACATATATATGATTTACATATATATATATATATATATTATATCTAATATACAATTGTAAACCTGGGTTTGATTTTTTTAAGGTTAATCACTTACTACCTATGCAAATTTAAATAAGCCATTCAATCTTCAATTCTATTTCCCTGTTTATAAAATGGGAGTATTGAAGCACGTATTTATCATATTTAAAATTATATATGTAAAGCATCTTATACATAGTAAATGGTAGCTATTATTGATAGCTAAGGAATTAGAAAGCAATTAAACCATACATATACCTACATACACATATACTACATGTTTTGGAGAAATACAAAGAAAAAGACCCATTTTTTAACCCTTTTCTTTTTTTTCTTACACTTAAAAAAATATTATATTTTTTGCAACAGAAAATAAAATGAAATAATGTGGTGATTAGTGTAGATATAATTGAACTGTACTCTGAACATTTTTATTTACTGTTTCTACATCTCATATATTACTTCAATAAACCTATTCATTTTAGAATTTGTGTTTTAAAATACTATAAAACCTTGATCACACATAAAATTGATTACATATTTGTATATATACCTAAATGGCAATTGGTAATAAAGTGTTTAATAATTTATACTCAGTTAGCCATGCTTAAACCATAGATGATAATTAATATTTATGGTGTCAATGATGATAATAAACATGGTAATTAGAAAGTAGGAATGGCTGTGCCTGATTATGATGGGAATTGTGAGAAAAATTCCTCATTTTCTGTTGTTCTTTGCCTGTCTCTTAGTAAAATAAGCGTCATATTTTCTGTCTACAGGTGACAATATCTTCACTGTGAAATTTCTAGTGTGGCCTCTGAATGTACCTGGAAATAGGTATAATGTTCTGGGGTGAAAATAAGCCTGTAATGTGGAGATGAAAGAAGAGAATGAATTCAGAAAAAACATTCTAAGAGGCTGAAACCAGAAAAAAGACTGCTCTTTTACAAAACTAGTCCAGGGCCCAATTTTACTTTGAATAACTCCTAACAAGCCTCCTAATGCATTATTTAACAAAGTTTTCTTTTTGAAAAAAAACTCCACTTTTATGTTTATAATTTCCATTTAATTTATAAATCATTTGGTGTCTTAGATTGTGCTGAGCATTGTACTAGCCTCCAGGAAAGGGGATGATGGCAAAGATAGTTACATCTTAAGACAAAGAAGTCCATAGAGCTAATGAAGTAAGGATCCATGTTCCCTCCTCACCAGAGCAGCTTCATAAAGTAAAGTGAAATTTATGGTTAACCTTTGGTAAATTTCTATTTCTGAAGAGCCAAAGGACATAAAGACATCTATTGTGATAACTCCCCTAGTCTTGTAGCTCTGCTTTGTTTTTAATGTTTTAGCCCATCATTTCTTGTTCACACAGGATCAAGTTTATGTGGGTGTCGAAGATAAGATGATTTTTCTAGAAGTATTTGCTCTGGGTTGGAGGGGTGTAGCAATTCATAACATGGCAGTCTATGTCTTCCCTCCACTTTAAAATTTAGCTTTGCTGTTACTTCTTTGACCTGCCTCCACTCTGTTTCAGATTTGTATACTCGTGTTTCATGTATCAGTGATGATTCCAATTACACGCTAGGTAACAAGAGTTTAATAAAATGTGGCAATAAATTGTGGAAAGACATCATGCATGGGGAAAAAATGTATTAAGAAATGTGTTCCAGGTAGAGCTTCCAGTATTAAATGACTAATCACTTCCACACACATACACAAAGTGAAGGTTTTATTTAGTGGAACTTGCCCTTTCAAAGCTGGAATGCCAAGCAGTGTCTTCCAGCTGGG
>PVHP010046663.1:0-13312 GCA_004024765.1 Zapus hudsonius | reverse complement strand
GGAATGTCTCAGGCAGGAAGAATCCTGCTTCCAGCATCCGTAATTAGACTTCTGGGTGCTGATACATAAAGTCGATGGCAGTGTTACTGTCAGCCGATTGCATTGAGGCTGTGTGTGTGGAAACTGAATATCGTTCCCTCTCTTGAGCAAGCTCCCTTCCTCTGTGAGTGCGTACTGTAAAGGATTGTTAATGGTGAGGTCAGGGTCTGGCCAACAGTGCGAGGCTTCAGTGCATGGTAAAATCAGTTATTTGAGTGAAGGTGATCTAGCTGGAATTCAGTTTTTAAAAAATGAGATGATGGAGCTGGGCGTGGTGGCGCACGCCTTTAATTCCAGCACTCTGGAGGCAGAGATAGGAGGATACTTATGAGTTCAAGGCCACCCTGAGACTACACAGTGAATTCCAGGTCAGCCTGGGCTAGAGTGAGACCCTACCTCGAAAAACCAAAAAAAAAAAAAAAAAAAGAGACGATGTTTTTAGAAAGGTCAGGTTGTGATGTTTCCAGCTGGATTCTATGGGAGTAAATTCCCCATAAGCATTTTAGCTTGCTCTCTACTTAGCCCTCTCCATTTTCTAAATGGTGCTGGTCTGTGGATTGATCTTGTCCCCCTGAAGCTGCGCTGAACCTCAGCGGTTTCCTAATCCTGGGCTCCAGGGAAGGAGCACATTGGAGGTCTCAGCATAGGCGAGCCTGCTTTACAGGGACAGGTGGAGAGAGCCCAGCTTTTTGGCTTAGCAGCCATTTGATAGAAGGGCCTGGGTCTATCTGTGTTACCTGAGACAAGAATGGATCGGCTCCCAGCAGCAGAGCCTCACATGTGGCTCAGTCCGGGGAACAGTGGTAAAGCCATCTTCTTTCCCATGAGGATTGATCTAAGTCTACAATGCTGTACTCTCATCCCAACGCCACTTTTACCTGTTATTGTCCTTCAAAGTAGTGACTGAGTTAGAGATTTAAAAAATTATTTAAAAAAAAATTATTTAAACTGGGCGTGGTGGCGCACGCCTTTAATCCCAGCACTCGGGAGGCAGAGGTAGGAGGATTACCCTGAGTTCAAGGCTACCCTGAGACTACACAGTGAATTCCAGGGCAGCCTGGGCTAGAGTGAGACCCTACCTCAAAAAAAAAAGAATAAAAAAGAAAAAGAAAAAGAAAAAAAAGAAGAAGAAGAAAGAAAACTTATTTCTTTATTTGCAAGTAGGAAAAGAAGATAGACAGCGGACATGAGAGCACCAGGGCTTCTTGTCACCGCAAAGGGACTCCAGATACATGCGCCACTTTGTGCATCTCATTTGATGTGGGTGCTGGGGACTTGAACTAGGGTCCTTAGGTTCTGCAGGCAAGTGCCTTAACTGCTGAGCCATCTCTCCAGCCTTGAGTTAGGGATTTTGAGATTTCAGGGCCAGACTGGTAAAATGACGAGTTCTAAGCCAGCAAACAAAAAAACAAAGCAAGCAAACATGTTTGGATATGCTTAATGATTAGTAGGAGAATAATTAATTTTCCCTTTTTAAAAAGTCAGTAAAACAAACATTAAAGAAATAAGAGTCAGGCTGGGGGTGGAGCTTCGTTGATAGAGTGCTGGCCTAGCACACACTAAGGCCTGGGTTCAAACCTCAGCTCTGCATAAACAGGAGTGATAGCAATGCCTGTAATCCTGGCACTCGGGAGGCAGGAGGATCAGAAATTCTATGTCTTCATTGACTACACAGGGAGTCGAAGGCCAGCCTGGGCTATGTGAGACTCTCTTAAAGAAAACAAAAGAAGGCCAGGCATGTTGGCACACACCTTTAATCCCAGCACTCCGGAGGCAGAGATGGGAGGATCATCTGAGTTCAAGGCCACCCTGTATAGTGAACTCCAGGTCAGCCTGGGCTAGATCGAACAAGACCCTACCCCCAAAAAACAAAGGAAATAAAACAAACAGAAGAGGTGGTGAAAGAATGTAAGAGCCACAGGGAGGAGAGGAGTGCTGCAATCTTGTCTTCCAGACACAAAGTGACCAACTCTACCCACACAAGACCTGTATAAGAGGAGAGAAAAATGATGACATCAAAATAGAAGAGAGGCTAGTGGGAAAGAAGAAGGGATTCAGTGGAGGGAAGGAAGGGTGCTGGGAGGGGATTGTGATCATGGCATGTTGTGTGTAGTTGTGGAAATTGTCAAGAAAAAGTTAAAAAAAAAAAAAAGAAAGAAAACCACAAAGAAGCAAATGTGTATCCTTTGGATGCCTGCTGCTGAATTCAGATCCCCAGAACCCATGTAATGTGTGTGAGGGGAGGGAGCTGGGATAGACTGTAAAGGCAGCCCTGGGGAGGGAGGCATGCAGCTCCCTGAGAACAAACCGGCTGGTAGACTAGTGATCAGTGAGCTCTGGCTTCAGTGAGAGACCCTGTCCCAAGAAATAAGGTGGAGCGCGACAGAGGAAGACAGCCTCTACATGCATGTGCACACAAGCACATGCTCACCTGCACACACACACACCCCTGCACACACACACATCTGCTCTCACACACACACCACACACACACCTGCACACACACATGTTCTGTTTTGTTGTTGACGAGTCATTTAGCTTGCGGCACCCTTCCTTCTTTGCTCTTATCTCTCTTTTCTCTCTTTTTTCATCTACCCTCCCTCTGGATCTTTCAAGTGTGTGTGTGTGTGTGTGTGTGTGTGTGTGTGTGTGTGTGTGTGTGTGTACGCGTGTGCACATGAGGAAGTTTTGCCACTGCAAACGAATGCCTGTCTGGCTTTACACAGGTCACTGGGGATTAAACCCAGGCTGGCAGGTTTTGCAAGCTAGTGCCTTTAACCACTGAACAATCAATCTCCCCAGCTCTCTCTCTCTCTCTCTCTCTCTCTCTCTCTCTCTCTCTCTCTCTCTCTCTCTCTCTCTCTCTCTGATTTGAGGCAGGGTCCTTATGTAGCCCATTCTTCATCACTGCCTCCCAATGCTGTATTATAGGTGCACCACTTCCCTCCGCAGCCTAGGGACTCACTATTTATTTATTTATTTATTTTAGCCAGAGTGGAGTGGACTAAATCTATTTCCCATCTGTTTCTGGAAACCCCCTTTGGGGTCAGGACTGTATTTAGTTCTTTTCTCTCTCTTTCCCTCTTCTGTTCCTCTTGAGAGCTTTGGTTGGGGATAAACTAGGTTGCAGCTGCTCACACTCTTCCTGTTCTGACTTTCCATGAATCAGCAAGTTGCACACTGTCAGCCCAGTCAGGAGGCTTTCTGGAAACTTCAGCTATCTTCCCATGATTCAAAGGGACTGTCTCCAATACCTCTAGTGGGAAGGGAAAAGTAGACGTTCCCGTCTTCCAGATGTGCAGCGCAACGAAAACCCAGAGTCTTCTGGGGTTATCAACTCTTTTTCTCTTGGTTGAAAACGTTAAATCCTCCCATGATGCTTCATTTTCTCTTCAGCTTCTGCTCTACTGTCTCCTTTTGCTTCACAGCTTCTGTGCTCCACTTCTCTGTCTTCGTTTGCCTCAGCCACTGGCTTCCTGTCTTCTTGTCTTGATTTTTATTGTTGTAGGGCTTCACTCTAGCCCAGGCTGACCTAGAACTCACTATATAGTCCCAAGCTGGCCTTGAACTGCTGGGATGAACCTCCAAACTAGGTAGAGTTTAGGGGAGGAAAGGATTTATTGAAGCTGCAGATCCTGGGGAAGTTCCATAATTCTGAAAGAGGCTGGCCCCCTTTCACAGGTCCAAGTGAGAGAGAGAAACCCATCACCAGCAACTCCAAAAGCAAGCAAGCACACTCCAACTGCAAACTCGAAAATAGCAGGAACTCCAGGCTTGAGCTGAGACTGCTTTTATATATGTAGAGCTGGAATTCCAGAAACACCTTAGGGCTGGAGCCTAGGATCTGGCCAAAGTGACATACTCTCCAGTAGGCAGTTGGAGAAAAACTTTAATAAAGTCTTGAATCTACTGGGGGACATTCATTCAAACTACCACTCTGTGTGTGTGTGTGTGTGTGTGTGTGTGTGTGTGTAAGGAAGAGAGAGAAAGAGAGAGAGGAGAGAAGGAAAATAAGAGAGGCATGCCTGGACCTCTTGCCACTGCAAGTGAACTCCAGATACATGCATTGCTTTGTGCATATGGCTTTACGTGGGTACTGGGGAACTGAACCTGGGCCAGTAGGCTTTGCAAGCAAGCAGCTTTAATTGTTGCAGGACTGGAGCATTTTGTTTGTTTTCTGAGACAAGCCCACACAGGCCTCTCAATCCCCCTTCCCATTGCTCCCAGGGTGCTGGAATATTAGGTGTGTTCCACCACACCTGCCCAGCAGATTGGATCCTTTTAAATCTCAGTTTAAATGCTATCTCCTGAGAGCGGCCTTCCCTGAGCTCTTACCTAAACTAGCTCTTTAGTCTTTGAAGCCAGTCATTCTCATCCTGCACGTTCCATAAGTGACAGTGTCCTGCTAATTTAACACCTATCTACTGTTATTCCCTTCCTCTGTGCACACATCAGGAGGGGCAGGGCAGTCTCTAGCCTCAGAGCCCAGAGCTGAGGCCGGTCACAGACTCTCAGTAACGCTTTAGGGATGGGGAAAAGCATTTAGATGTTTCCCATTTCAGGCTTTTTATTTTATTTTATTTTTTATTATTTATTTATTGATTGATTGATTTGATTGATTGATTTTTCGAGGTAGGGTCTCGCTCTAGCCCAGGCTGACCTGGAATTCACTATGTAGTCTCAGGGTAGCCTTGAACTCATGGTGATCCTCCTACCTCTGCCTCCCTAGTGCTGGGATTAAAGGCGTGCGCCACCACGCCCGGTTTTTTCAGGCTTTTTAGAAGCAATGCTACAATAGACATTACTGTACTTACACTGTGGCTGACATCCTTCAATTTCTTTCATAGGCAAGCTCTCTGAAGTGGACTCATTGGGCCAGAGGCTGTACACTTGCCTTTCAGGAAGCTGGTTACAGCTAGTAGTGCTGCCAGAATCTTGTGACCACTCTGGCCTTTGCACCTTGACTTGGGGCTTCAGGAAAACAAAACCACCATAAAATAGGGCTGGGAGATGGCTCAGCAGTTAAAGGTGATTGTTGGCAAAGCCTGAAGACCCTGGTTCAAATTCCCAGGACCCATGTAAAGCCAGATGCACAAAGTGGTCCATGCAATTTGGAGTTTGCTTACAATGCCAAGAGGTGCTTACACACTCAACCTTTTTTATTTGTTGTTGTTGGTTTTTCGAGGTAGGGTCTCACTCTAGCCCAGGCTGACCTGGAATTCACTATGTAGTCTCAGGGTGGCCTTGAACTCATGGTGATCCTCCTACCTCTGCCTCCCGAGTGCGGAGATTAAAGCCATGAGCCACCACACCCCGCCACACTCAATTTTTTTCTCTTTCTCTCTAACCCTCTCTCTTTATCCTTCTCTCTAATTGCAAATATATAAAAACATTTTTAAAAAATCTTCAAATGTTCTTTAAACCATGTCTGGTAGCTCATACCTATAATCCCAGTACTAGGGAGGCTGAGCTAGGAGCATCACCATGAGTTCAAGGCCAGCCTGGAAGATGCCGTGAGAGTTCTAGGTCAGCCTGGGCGAGAAACCTGCCTCAAAAAAGAAAGGAAAAAAGGAAGGAAGGAAAAAAGAAAGAAAGAAAGAAAGAAAGAAAGAAAGAAAAAGAAAAGAAAAATGAAAAAATCAAAATGGGGAGCTGGAGAGATGGCTCAGTGGTTCAGGCGCTTGTCTGCAAGGCCTCAAGACTTGGGTTTGTTTCCCCAGCGCCCATGTAAAGCCAGATCCGCAAGTGGCACGTGCATCTAGAGTTTGTTTGCAGTGGCTAGAGGCCCTGGTGTGTCCATTCTCTCTGTCTCTCTCTGTCTCTCTGTCTCTCTCTTTCCCTCTCTCCTGGGTGTGGTGGTGGGTGCATGCCTTTAATCCCAGAACTCAGGTAGTAGACGCACTGTTTGTGGCCAGCCTGAGACTACATAGTTAATTCCAGAATTCCAGGTCAGCCTGAGGTAGAGCGAGATCCTACCTTAGTTAAAACAAATAAACAAAGAACAACACCCAAACTTTCTAAGTATGTAACAGCTTAGGCTGTTTTACAGACAGACATGCAGGCTCTGGTTTATTTAAGAGCTCCCAAGGGTCACTCCAAGGACATGGTGGCTTCAGGTCTAGCCTTTGCTCTTAACCAGTCTCTTGTGTTCCTCCCGCTGCCCCTGCTTCCACCAATGAGGGGAAGACCCTGGAAGGAGGAGCAGGAGAAAGGAACTCAGGAGGGACACTAACCTGCCTGGACTCCTGGGCTGCAGGGTTCACTGGAAGGGGAGGCAGCACCAGCCATAGCAGTTCCTCTGGTAGTTTGCAGTCTCTCTCTTGCTGTTTTGCTTTGCACACCCTGACATGGATGGGTCTTTGGGACTTTGTCCTGGTGAGCCTAGACTCTGGTAGGAGGCATGACCAAGCTCTGCCTCTCATCAAATCCTACCAGGCTTGGAAATAGACCACCTGCTCCTTCAGGGACCCAGGCCTCCCCCAGCCCAGCTGTTAAATTAGAAATCCCAGCTTCTCAGCAGATCTTTGCCAAGTTGCCCACACCCTCTCCTCCATGCTTCCCAAAGGGACAATCCAATTTCCCACAGGCTTTGCAGGGTGTTAGACTGACCATGATCAAGACCACCATGAGAGACTGCTCTGAAAGGAAAGGCTTTAATAGGAGGAAAGGGACCCTGAGCTCCAGGCTATCTCCCAAGTGGGAAAGAGCATGGCAAGGTCAGATCAGGAATTTAAGGGAATGTCCAGGTTGGGGAAAGGGCCCAGGTGGTCATGTGGCTCTTAGCATGGGGAAGGACAGTCCCTCCAGGCCAGACAGAGACCCAGCAGGTGGGGGGCTTTATCTCCTGCTTACAAGCAGGCTTTGGTTTCGGTGTTGACACTTCTCTTGAGGCTTGTTGAGGGACCAAGGTGTTGCCTGAGTTCCGACCTAACACAGGGAAGGGCCTTTAACTGCTGATCTATCTCTCCAGCTCCTTAAAATATTTTAATGGGGGGCGGAGTGGACATGCCAGGGCCTCTTGTGGCTACAAATAAACTCCAGATGCATGTGCCCCATGGGTACTTCAGAATCAAACCTGGGGCCATCTCCCTAGCACCCCAGCACTTATGTGTGTGTGTGTGGGGGGGGAGAGGTTCTGAAGCAGGCTGTCACTCTGTCTCAGGCTGACGTGGAACACACTCTGTATCCCAGGATGGCCTCAAACTCACTGCAATCCCTCTACCTCAACCTCCCCCATGCTGGGATTAAAGGCATGAATGAGCCTTTGTCATTTCCCACAATTCTCAAAGTAATGGGGCTAATTTGATTTCATAGGAGAATTACTTCTAAGCTCATTAGATACGCAAGTTTCATGTAGTCTAGGTAGATTGAATCCTGGATGTTCGATATTTAAGGGATAATTGCTGAATTTATAGAGAGATTACGATTTTGCTTGTGTGTATTTGGGTCTATGAAAGAGCCTTTATCTTTTAAAGATGCATTTTTTTTGAGAGAATGTGTGCTGGGTGTGGTGATGCACGGAGGCAGGAGGATTGTAGTGAGTTCCAGGCCAGCCTGGGACTGCAGAGTGACTTCCAGGTCAGCCTCAGCTGTTAGATACCCTACCTAGAAAAACAAAAAGAAGGAAGGAAAGAAAGAAACATGTGATGTATGGAATTTGCTTCCAAGTGATCAGAGGAGGGTGGGGAAGTGGGTGGGGTCTGGATGACAAAATTCCAGTTGTTGAGGTTGAGTGATTTGTACTTCTAAGGTCCTTGGTATAATCTTCACTATGACATATGCTTAAATGCTTTCCATAAGAAAAAAAAATCCTCTTATTTGAGGTTATATTTTACAGGTACTTCTAGAAAGTTCATTCATGTCAAGGCGGCCACAGAAAATGCACTGAGCCCAGAGAAAGCACATCTGATTGGCTTGCTTTGCCCCCACCCCTCTGTCAAAAAAAGAAAGAAAGAAAGAAAGAAAGAAAGAAAGAAAGAAAGAAAGAAAGAAAGAAAGAAAGAAAAAAGGAAAGAAAGAAGGAAAGAAAGAAAGAAGGAAGGAAAGAAAGAAAGAAAGAAAAAAGGAAAGAAAGAAAGAAGGAAAGAAAGAAAGAAGGAAAGAAAGAAGGAAAGAAAGAAAGAAGGAAAGAAAGAAAGAAGGAAAGAAAGAAAGAAGGAAAGAAAGAAAGAAAGAAAGAAAGAAAGAAGGAAAGAAAGACAGCGACAGTAGAAAAGGGCCAATAAATATCACATTCACATTGAGCGCTGGCTCTCTCCTTGGGCCTCAGCACGAGCTGAATTTTACCCATCGGGTTTTTCTAAGGATTCACCTGTCTGTTCACCTTGTAAGTACACAATCAGTCTGGAAAATCCTTAAAGGAATGGGGAACGTGATACTTTTTCTTCTGCAAAATTACTTCTCAATGTTATTTCCTTCTTTATTTCTGTTCGGTGCTGAGGATCAAACCCGGGGTCTCCGCACCCCTGGGCTCCACCCCACCTCCTTCTGGCGACTGCAGCAGGCGGGCAGGTGTCTGGGTTTGCTGCAGGGGCCACCCCAGACTTGGGTCCATCGGGCCCTTCTGGAGAGCTCCGGGTCCCCAGGGGGCACGAACCCTCCTCCGAAAAGAATGCTTTGCTTCCCGGTGGGGACTCAAGGTCGCTGCCGAGGGCACAGGTGGGGCGGGGGCGAGCAGGGCCGGCCGGTGGGGCCGGTTTGCGCTCACCCACAGCAGGTGTTGATCCAACAGCAGCCGGCGGAGAAGGAGCCAGCGTGCGCCGCAGGGAGACGCAGGGTGGTCACCGGCGATCCGGCCGAAGGACGCCCCTGCTCCAGCCAGTGGCCGGTGGGTCCCCCATCCCCAACCAGCTGGCAGGAGGCTCAGGTAAGGCATGCCTTCCCGCTGGGCTTTTTTGATCTGCGCGAAGTTAATGTCTTAGTGGTCTTTTATCTGACAGGACGGTGGGAAGACTTTGGACTCATTTTAATATTCAAAGGCAAAAGACTATGGAACACCAGACTGGACCCTTCTAGACGGGGACAGGATGTTTATTCTCTAGTTAATAAATCGAGGAGTTTAAAAACACTTATTTTTTTGAGCACCTAATTTGTGGTTTAATATTAAGCTCCGGCTGCGCTAGCATGAGGCCCCTGGCCGAGTTCCAGCCTCTGGGTTTGGTGGCTGCGGAGGATACAGCCTTTGGTGAAACCAGTCATTTCCAGTGACTTTCAGTCTGATTGCGGACAGGAAAGAGCTGCGGTTAGTGGAGATGGTGGGGTGGTCAGGGAAGGCTTCCGGGAGGAATGTGGGGTGTGGGGTGGAGGAGAAGGAAAGGATGGGGGTTCCCAAGCCAGGGCAAAGTATGAGCAAAGGCCCTGAGGTAGGTGGGAGCTGGGGGGCCGGGGAGAAGGAGGTGAGGAGAAGGAGGTGCCTGCAAAGCGGCATGGAGGCAGGTAAAGCTGAAAAGACAGAGGCTAGTCAAGGGCTTTAGACTTTGTCCTGGGATGGCAGGCCCAGGGTCTGGCAGATAATCCACAGGTCACAAAGGGAAATCCAAAGAGTTCTCCCAGGTTGACTTAATGGTTGCATCTCCAGGGCCTGGGGGGCTCCGATGAGGGTCTCTAGCTGCCCCAGGCACCTCAGTTTAGCCATTAGAAGACATCTGTCGCTTTCTTCCTAACCGTGAGCACTGTGACTTCTTGAAAAACCATGAGTGAGGCTGGGGTCTGAAGGTCCCAGAGGAAGGCTCAAGGGAGGGGTTTGAGGAGGGGCTTTGGGAGAGGCTCACATTTGGAAGGGGGTTCTTCAGCCAAAGAGGAAGTCAAGAGGGGTCCAACCCACTAGATGCTCCAAGCCTGGAGGGGGGGGGTCAGTCTGGGTTCAGGAGAAAGGGGGCTGGGGGTCTCTTATGGATAAGACCAGGGTGAAGGGTCAAGGCCTGACAGGTGGGTGGGGTAGTGTGGTCCTGATCTTGAAGCCGGGAGTTGGGGGGTCGGGAGAGGGTCTAGATCTGTACAGTGAAGTAAGGGACAGATGTGGGGCCCTAGGGATCAAATGGAAAAAAGCACAACAGATGGATGGAATTCAGTCCTGGGGACTAGGGAGGGGAGTGAGCACCTCAGAACCCACATCTCAGGCCTCCAAGCCCCTGGGGACTTTTCCTTGGGGCCCAAACAGGGCAGAAAGCCACCAACATGCACTTCTAGTCTATGAGGGGAGACAGGTGACAGGAAAGGTCAACCCTACTGCTGTGAGGTCGTATACCAGGCCAGGGTTCACTGAGGCCTTCTGCCATTGAGGTTTTGAGGGTCTATTTGTGGATGGGAAGTGTTGAGTCACAAACACACCCCACAGTTTGGAATGCAGTTTCTCTGAGCTGCTGGAAGTCCTGTATGCATGGGTGGGAAGCGGTGGCTCTGAGAGTTAGGATCTAAGTGACTGTAGCTCATAGGGAAGCTGTGGGTGTGCCTAGGCTGCAGAGTGTTTGGAGCATCCCTTATCCGAAAGGCTTGGGACCAGAATTGATTTTGCAACGTATACACATGCACAAAGAGATATCTTGGGACTGGATCCCAGGTCAGCATACAAAGCTCACCTATGCTTTGTTATAGTTTTAAAACGATTCAGATGTCTTGTATGGCCCAGGCTGGTTTTCAACTTGCTATGTAGCAGAGGCTGGCCTTGAACTCCTGATCATCTTCTCCCACGTGCTTAGTAATCTAAGTCATGTGTCATCACCAGAGTCACAGTGCCCAGCTCTAAGCTCTAATTTTATTGGAGTAGTTTGGCTTTGGAATTTTGGGACTGGGGAGTTTCAGCCTGTATTTGTCTCCATCTCTGTGAACCCCTCTCAGAGATGCGAGTTTTGTTTTTTTCTCTTTTCTTTTCTCTTCTTTTTTTTCTTTCTTTCCAGAGAGAAAGAGGCAGACAGAGAGAAAGACAGACAGACAGACAGAATGGGCACACTAGGGCCTCGTGCCACTGCAGACAAACTCCAGACACATACACCACTTTGTGCATCTGGCTTTACGTGGGTACTGAGGAATCAAACTCAGGCTGTCAGGCTTTGCAAGCAAGCCCCTTTAACTGCTGAGCCATCTCTCCGGTCCCCTGCTCATCCTTTAAGCCAGCATCATCAGTGCACCCTGTGGCTGGCTGGTGGAGGGTGCTCCGGCTCAGGGCTCCCATTGAGCACCCTTCTTTCGTACGCAGAACCTAGACTCCAGGTCCACTATCCACCTCTCAAATGCTGGGTTTCAGGTGTGTGCGCCCTCACACCCATTGTAGCTCCTAGAGCTGTCTTTCATCCTTGCTGACTACACAGAGTTCCATTGTATCAGTTTGTTTAATCATTCCCTGTTGATGGATCTCTAGGTTAAATCCACTTACTACACTTATTATTTCTCGTGTTATAAGAACCATTCTTGGGCTGTAGAGATGGCTCAGTGGTTAAGGCACTTTCCTGCAAAGCCTAACAACCCAGTACCCATGTAAAGCCAGATGCACAAAGTGACGCATGATTTTGGAGTTCATTTGCAGCTGCTGGAGGCCCTGGCACACCCATTCTCTCTGTCTCTCTTCTCTCTCTGCTCACAAATAAATAAATCCATTTTTTATTGTCCATAATGAGTTACATTATTTAGTGGGAAAACTATGAGTTGTTATTCCCAGTTCCTCAATGCCCATCTTCCCCATCCCCAATCAGTTGGATAACCTCCTCTGTGGGCCATCTGGATCAGTCCTTGGGGCAGGGGACCATGGATAGCCTAGAAGACAGCCTGGTTCTGCTGGCCTTAGAGTGTTGCTACTGAGGGCGGCCATGACTTTGGGTATTCTCCCCCACCACGGCTCTCACAATCTTTCTGCCCCCTCTTCCACTCAGTTCCCTGAGTCGTGGTGTAAATAAATAAATTTAAAGAAGAAACATTCTTACACATCTGCATTTTCCATACATATTCAGGCCATGAATATGGATCATATAATATTCAATAGGTATTAGCAACTTGCTCTCTGAAAAAGCCATAAGGAATTTGCACTTGAGCCCGGGCTGTAATCATGCATCTCTGTGTATATCCATACATCTATGGAGTGTGTGTGGTGTTGGGGATGGAGCCCACGGTCTTGAGCATGCTAAGCAAGTGCACTACCTCTGAGATATGTCCCAGCCTTTTGTTTGTTTGTTTTATACATAGTGTTTATTTATTTATTTATTTGAGGGACAGAGATTATGGGCATGCTAAGGCCTTCTACCACTGTAAACAAGCTCCATACCCATATGCCACTTTGTGTATCTGGCTTTACATGGGTACTGGGGAATTGAACATTGGCTGTTAGGCTTTGCAACAAAGTGCTTTTAACCACTGAGCCATCTCTCCAGCCTCTGCTTTTATTTTTACTATTTATTTGCAAGCAGAGAGAGAAGAAAGACAGAGGAATGGGCATGCCAGGGCCTTCAGCTGCTGCAAACAGACTCCAGATGCATGCGCCACTTTGTGCATCTGGCTTTACATGAATACTGGGGAAATGAACTTGGGTCATTAGGCTTTGCAGGCAGGTGCCTTAACCACTGAGCTCTCTCTCCAGCCTCTCCCCCCCCCTGTGTTTTTTGTTTTGTTTTTTGTTTTGTTTTTAAGTAGGGTTTAATTATAGCCCAGGTTGACCTGAAATTCATTCTGTAGCCCAGGCTGGCCTCCAACTCATGATAATCCTCCTACCTCATCCTTCCTAATTCTAGGATTATAAATATGAGCCACTACACCCAATTTATTTTCTTGATCTCTGACTAACCCAATAGAGAATGAAAATGTTATCTCATTCTTGTTTATACTCTGTAAAGTAGGAATAATCCTTTGCTGGAATTTAAATTTTATTTATTTTTTAGTGTTTGTGTATTTTGTGTATGTACAGGTGCCTGTGGAAGCCAGAGGTTGATGTCAGATGTGTCCCTCAATTACTGTCTGCTTTATTTACTGAGGCAGAGTCTCACTTGAACCCAGAGAGCTCAGATTCTGTTAGTTTAGCTAGCCATCTTGCCCAGGGATCCCTGTCTCCATTCCTGAGTGTTGAGATTCCACGCCCTCCCGATATTCAAGTTGTGCTGACAAGCCAAACTCATCTTTGGGCTAGAGAGCTGGAGCTCTCTCCAGCCCTCTGTCGTCTTTCTGAGATAGCTTCATGTAGCTCAGACTGACCTCAATTCTCTGTGTAGATAAGAGAACACTGAAATTCTAATCCCCACCAAGGGCTGGGATTACAGGTGGGTGCCACCACACACAGCATAATTCTGTTTTC
>PVHP010046662.1:0-13210 GCA_004024765.1 Zapus hudsonius | reverse complement strand
TACAGAGTGAGTTCTAGGTCAGCCTGGCCTACAGTTAGACTGTGCATCAAAAAAAAAAAAAGTAATTTCAAAAAATATAATGAAATGAAAACAATAGCACTGGTGTCATGGTTTGATACAGGTGTCCCCCACAAACAATTGAATGTGTTCTGATAGATCAATCCTCAGCTGATGGCAGTTTGGGTTTTACAACCTCGATGAAGCTGTGTTGTTGGGGGCAGGCTTATGGGGTTATAAGCCAGCTTCCCCTTGCCAGTGTTTGGCACACCTTCCTGTCGCTGTTTGCAGTGCTGTGGCAGAGGTGATGTCCAGCCCTCTGCTCATGCCATCGTTTTCCCTGCCAGAATGGAGTCTCCCCTCGAGTCCATAAGCCAAATAAACCCATTCCTCTACAAGCCACTTTTGCTTGGGTTCTTTCTGTGCAGCAACTAGAAAGCTGACTGCAACAACTGGTAAGAACATGATGGCAAATAGAATTTCTAAGTTCCTGCAAAAGACCTCATTCTCTTATGTCAATGGGATTTCAGTTTGGGAGCATCAGTGTTTATAGAAAATGGCTTTAGGATAAGAGAAGTCATTAGTGAGCCACCAAAGGGAAGACTGTGTAGAAAAGAGTAGGAGAAAGTAAAAGATGTAATTTATAAAGTTTCAAGGGCTGGAGAGATGGCTCAGCAGTTAAGGCACTTGCCTCTAGTGCCTAAGGCCCCGGGGTTCAATTCCCCAGTACCACATAAGCCAGACTCACAAGGTGGTGGCCCTGGTGCTCTCTCTCTCTCTTTCTTTCTCTCTCTCTCTCTCTCTCTGCTTGAAAATGAATAAATAAAATATTTTTTAAAAAGTTTCAAGCAAGGGGCTAGTGTCTGGCTGTCTAATGAAAAATCAAAGCGCTCAGATTTTAGTGACAAATACAAACACGTTTTAATCCTGAAAAATGCAGTGAGGTGTTAGCAGCTAAGGGGAATGCACAGAGGGGTCGGTGACGTTCTGTTAGGGAAGAAATGATTTTTGGTTTTAAAGGATTAATTGATCATTTTGGGTTAAGACAAAAAAAAATTAAACTCACTATGCGATGCTTGGTAGGTGTTATAGTCAGCTTCTCGCTGGCAGAAAAAACCTAACCAAAAGCAGCTTGTGGAGGAAAGGCTTTATTTTTGGCTTACAGACTTGAAGGGAGGCTCCATGATGGCAGGGAAAACTGTGGCATGAGCAGAGGCTGGACATAACCTCCTGGCCAACATCAGGTGGACAGCAGCAGCAGGGGAGTGTGCTGAACACTGGCAAGGGAAAGCAGGCTATAGCACCCATAAGCCCGTCCCCAACAACACAGCTCCAACTAGGTTCTAATTCCCAGATTGCTTTCTGCTGGGGATCAAGCATTCAGAGCACATAAGTTTATGGAGGGACACCTGACTCAAACCAGCACATTCCGCCCCTGCCCCCATAAACTGATAACCATCTATGATGTAAAATGCAATGCATTCAGTCCTTCTTCCAAAGTCTCCATAGTTTTTATCAATCCCAGTGATATTAAAATATCCCCATAGTTCAAGGTCTTTTAACTGAGTCATAATACCAAAAAATCTTAATGGTAAGAATAAACATTCATACTTTAAAAGATGGCATTGGCATAGCAAAGACAGATTGAACCAATACAAGATTTAAAACAAACAGGGCAAACATCAAATTTTGTAGCTGCAAGTCCAACAACTCTAACCAGTGACAAGTATCCAGGTTCAGTACTTCTAACCAGTGATGAGTCTCTGGAGTATTAATTCACCCCTCCGGCTTGGCTACTCACAGTCCTGAAAAACATCTTCTGGTGCCAGCAGCTTTCCTTGGTACCCATCTCAGAGTCCTGGCATCTCACTGAGTCTCCACTGCAACCCACGGTTCTTTCTTATGATTCCATCTGGCCTCCATGCAGGTAATCCAACAAGCCTGTTTCACACTGCTTATGCCTTTTCCAAAAACCAAAACCATGTTGCAAAATCAATGACCTTCTCTGCCTACATTTGTTATACTTCATAGTACCAGGTGGGGCCACCAGTTTGTTAATCCACCAGGGAATAAACCTGACTTTGAAGAGCAGGACACTACTTCAGCATTCAGGCCCCTTACTTTCAAAAGAGTCCTCATTCTTCCTGCTGTCCAATGCAGATCACCTGGCCCAATCTCAGTGGTTATAATCCCTCAGCTGAACAGGCAGCAGTTTCAGCCCTAAGATTTCATTTCTTTCTGTGCCATCTCCATCTGCTCACACCAGTCCATTTCTACACAAAGCAACCCTGCACAAGGCCTCAGAACACAGGCAGGCAGGATGCAGCAAGCCTCTCATGCAAATTGCTCCTAGACCAATCCCAATAAAGTTCTTTCTCACCCTCATAAGCCAAACCTCACAGTCCATAGTTCTTACTGCTTTCAGGTCTTTCAGCTCTGACCAGACTCCATCAAGCTGTACTTACTTACAGCACTGCAAGGCATTTCCTAGGCTGAGGTTTCAAATTCATCCACTTTCTCCTGTAAACCATTTCCAAAAAACCAAAGCTACAGAATCAGGGTTCTAGCCATAAAGACCCCACTTCTTGGTACCGATTTACTGTTGCAGTTAGATTTCTCATTGCTGACAGACAGAAGCTGACCAAAAGCAGCTTGTGGAGGAAAGGGTTTATTTTGGCTTATAGACTCAAGGGAAAGCTCCATGGCGGCAGGGAAATGATGGCATGATCAGAGGCTGGACATCACCTTCTAGCCAATATCAGGTGGACAACAGCATCAGGAGAGTGTGCCAAACATTGACAAGGGGAAGCTGGCTATAACCCCCATAAGCCCACCCCCCAAAAAACATACCTCTAACTAGGTTCCAATTCCCAAATTGCCATCAGCTGGAGATCAAGCATTAAGTCCACATAAGTTTATGGGGAACATCTGAATCAAACCATCACAGTAGGCCAAACCAGTGGCCCCCTGGATAGTATTTGAAAGTTCTATTGACCTAATACAACAAAAACTTGGGCAGAGACCAAAGTTAACACAGAATATATTTGATAGAATATATTTGGTTGAATGCCCATTACTAAATTCTTAATGCTCTTCAGGGAAGAGTTCATTGTATTCTAAATTTAGTAATTTTATTTATTTATTTAAGGAAAATTTGATTCAAGGGCTGAAGAGATGGCTCAGCAGCTAAAGCCACTTGCTTGCAGAGCCTAATGGCCTGGGTTCTGTTTCCCAGTATGCATGTAAAGCCACAAAATGTTATATATATCTGGAGTTAGTTTGCAACAGCACTAGGCCCTGGCGTGCCCATTCTCTCTGTCTCTGTCAATAAATATACATATATAATTTTTTGTTTGTTTTTCTTTTTTTTCAAGGTAGGGTCTCACTCTAGCCCAGGCTGACCTGAAATTCTCTCTATAGTTCTAGGCTGGCCTTGAACTCACAGTGATCCTTCTACCTCTGCATCTTTAGTGCTGGTATTAAAGGCATGTGCCACCACACCCGGCCAAAAAGAAGTATTTTTTTTAAAAATAAGACAATTTAATTCAGCAGTGATTCAGTTTTTGCAAGACCCCATGGCATTCTTGCAGTAACACGAACATTCTGGAAGTCGTGTTTCAGTCTGTTTTGTTTCCAGGTCTTTTCAAACTACCTGTCAGACTCTGCGGTCACCCCTCTGTTTCAGCCCTTTTCTCCTCTTCTGTATCAGAAGAAAAATGAAAAACCAAGACCAAATCAACAAATAAAATACCCTAATGACATGAACATTCCAATGGTTTGAGCTCACCTTTTCCCTTGGCCCCTTATTCAAATGAAAGTGAATTTTAGATCTGAACTCCTTATTTTTACTGAGAACAAAATGATTTAAAAAAAAAAAATAACTACTGGGAATTCAAAGTGTTACTCAATCTCCGTGGCTTGTTAGCTTGTAGGAGGGTTGTACGACTCCACTAGATTCTGACTCGCTCGATTCTCTCACTAGACTGCAGTAGCTGTTTGTAGGCTAGCGAGGAGCTTGAATACAACTACTGTCTCTGAACAAAATGCACTGGGAGCTGCCTTTTCACTGGTGATGTCAAGAGAGAGGCATTACTGACGACGGGAATCACGTAGTTTGGGGGAGCAATGTCATTATTTGGGGGAGCAAAACTTTGTAGGATATTTCTAGTTTTGTTAAAAAATGAGTTTGGTCATATAGGATAATAGAGATGGGTAGGCATTAGTAGGCCTGGGGACCACTGAGGACAGACCTTGTGATCAGCTTTGGTATCACCCCTCCTCTCCCTGGTAAAGGTGCAGGTTTATGGAGAGAAAGATAATTCCTCTTGGTCAAAAGAATAGAATCTGGGGGGCTGAAGAGATAGCTCAGCAGTTAAGGCCTGCAAAGCCTAACAACCTGAGTTTGATTCCCCAGTACCCACCCCACATAAAGCCAAGATGCACAAAGTGGCGCATGCATCTGGAGTTCATTTGCAGTAGCTAGAGACCCTGGCATGCCCATTCTCTCTCTCTTTCTCTGTCTCTCTTCTCTCTGCTTGCAAATAAATAAATGAATAATTAAGATAAAAGGAATAGAATCTGAGTTTTACCTCTGGCCCTGAAATTCTCAGCTACCCTAAACATAAGATTAATGTGCCCTTCCTTAAGGGTTAATCCAATTCCTAATCAAAATCAATGGCTGAGGAGGCCATAAACCCTGGGGGTGGGGGGATGAAGGGTGCTGGAATGCTGCTCACTTGTTTATACCCACATATTAGTGCTAATCTCACTACTGGGTTAGGGAAGATTAAATGGAGGTGACCACTGCGGTGACTCAAACTCATCAAAGTGCTGAGAAGTGACAGTGGAGTGTTCAGCACCATGTGAGACATCTCTTATCACACCTTCCAAAGCTCAGGGACCATTACAGAAGAGGTGGCAGAAAGACTGAGTGAGCCAAAGGAAGGGAAGGAGTGTGTTACAATACTATCTTCCAGACCCAAAGTGGCTGTGGTATTCATGACCTCACAGTACTACCAACACAAAACCTGTCTCATAATAGGGAAAAAAATTGATGACATCAAAAGAGAAGAGAAACTAATTGGAGAGAAGAAGAGATTCAGTGGAGAGGGGTGGGGATTGAGGGGAGGGAAGGAAGGGTAGTGGGAGGGGATTTTGATCACGGTATAGTGTCTGTATCTATGGGAGTTGTCAATAAAAAGGTTTTAAAAAGCCAGGCATGGTGGTGCACACCTTTAATTCCAGCACTCAAGAGGCTGAGGTAGGAGGATCGCGGTACATTCAAGGCCAGCCTGGGACTACAGAGAGAGTTCCAGTTCCATGTCAGCCTGGGCTAGAGTGAGACCCCATCTCAGGAGGTGTGGGGGGGAGTTAATCCAACTGGGCCTCTAGATCACCAAGCCAGAGAGCCCCTCTCACCTAAAGTCATGCTAAGGACCTGGAAGGAATACTTATCTCCTGAGTGGGGTAATCTACTTAAACCCATAGAAGCCCCGCCCTCAATGCCCTCATTGATGATGTTTACTGTCTTGTCTGCTTCTTCTGACATAACTGTCCCTTCTCCCTTTCTACCTCTGCTCTGGATCCTGGCCAGCACCCTGAGCATGCTGCCCAGACACCCTGGGGTTTCTTACTGTTTCTCGGAAGACCCCCCCCACCCTATGCAGCTGCCTGCTTTCTAGACCCTCACTCAAAAGGTCCTTCTATTAACCATCTTCCTCATTCCAGCAAAACGCATAAATCTGTATCATTCCGGCATTCTGTGTTTATTAACTACACGTATCCATGGATAGATCACATCTAGAACACTGTTTGATGATGGTAAGACTGAATGTCAGATGTAGTGCAATTTTTTTTTCATCTGGGGTATAGAGAGTTTACCAGTGATTAGGCTGTAGTTTCATAATTCCCTTAACAAGAACAAAAAGGTTTGTCTCCCCCCCCCCACCTCTGGCCCAGGCTGACCTGGAATTCACTATGTAGTCTCAGGGTGGCCTTGAACTCATGGTGATCCTCCTACCTTGCCTCCAGAGTGCTGGGATTAAAAGCGTGCGCCACCACGCCCGACTAACAAAAAGGTTGTTTTTTTTTTATATAATTTATTAATTTATTTGCAAGGAGAGATAGGATGGACATGCCAGGGTCTCTAGCTACTGCAAAGGAACTCCAGATGCATGTGCCACTGTGCATCTGGCTTTATGTGGGTACTGGGGAACTGAACCAAGGTTGTTAGGTTTTGCAGGCAAACACCTTAACTGATGGGCCATCTCTCCAGCCCTGAAAAAATGTTTTGTTTTAACTTTGGGAATATGTTAAAAGGACACTACATTTCTATGGCTTCCCCTCTAATTTTTAACCTACACATACACAAGCAATAACTGGGGCCTGGCGTGGTGGCTCATGCCTTTAATCCCAACACTTGGGAGGCAGAGGTAGGAGGAGCACCATGAGTTCAAGGCCAGCCTGCAACTACAGAGTGAATTTCAGGTCAGCCTGGGCTAGAGAGAGACCCCACCTTGAAAAACCAAAAATCAAAAGAAAAGAAAAGAAAAACAATAGCAGACATATGTGCAGAACACGATGAGTCAGAGTCCATGCAGAAACAATCTTCCTATAGATTGCTGGCTGTTCTCTTGACTACTGATAGGACCTTATCATTGACATATTATTCCTAAACCAATTTTGATTTCCCCCATTGATTCAACACACTCAATCACTTAGTTGAAAAGACTATTAAAGTGCAGACTTGTTTCTCTTAAAACGAATTTTTTTGCTATTTGAAGAGCTTGCCCATTAATAATAAAAATAAAAGACATAGGGCTGGAGAGATGGCTCAGCAGTTAAATGTGTTTCCAGTACAAGTATGAGGGCCTGAGACAGCCCTAGTTCAAATCCCCAGGTCCCACATAAAGCATCTGGGTGTGAACATGTGGCCTGTAACCTTAGTTACAGGGGAGCTGAGACCTGAGATTCTTCAAAGCGCCAAAATTAGTAAAAGGAGACTGGGAAGAGCTCTGGATTCTGCAGGGGAGTGAGCCATCCAGTCAGGCATAGTGGATACACACGTGTTTTCACACAGCACTTACAAGCATACAAGAATTGAAGAAAAAAAAAGAGTTGAAACCATTGTCTGAAGAATGGATAAATGTTCTTATTCTGAATTACATTTGAACCAAAATATGTAGAATGTTCAAGTATAAATACTATTATATATTCCTACGTAATATTAAATGTCTTAGATTGGGCCCTTTGCTTTGCCAGTGAAAGAACCTTAGGTCCAAGGGAGTCTGAGGGGCTGGGATACAGCTCAGAGGGCCAGCACTTAGCAAGCATGAGCTCCAGGCCACGAAAACAAAACGATGAAGGAAGCAAATAATGTTCAAAGCTGGGTAATACACGTCTAGAATCTCAGGGTGGTAAGGGAGGAGGATTTTAAGTCCCAGCTCCACAGTGATTTGCTGTCTCACAGGAAACATAAAGGAAACATAGGTGGTCGAGGGAAGTCATGAAGATTCCTGAGCTTGTCAGGAATCAAGACAGCACCTGGGCACTGGAGCCAGGATTCAAAAATCCAAGGCCAGCTCTGACTACGTACTGAGTTCAAGGCCAGCCTTGGGTCCATGACACCCTGTTTCAAAGCAAAACAAAACAAAAAACCAAACATACACACAAAACTTCCCTAGTTAACCCTAAGGTCATGAAGTAGGGACAAGAAGTGTCTGGAAACCCACGTGGATTTGAATCTGCCTTTTGTTACATCTTCCTTATTTTCGCTATCTCAACAGACAGACAGACAGACCTTTGAGACAAGGTCTTGCTATGCAGCACAGGTTAGCCTTGACCCAAGTTCTCTTGCCTCCAAAGCCAGAGTCCTTCACTTCTTAGATTTACTTACTCAAACTTTTGTTGTTGTTGTTTTGCTTTTTATTTTTTGAGACAGGATTAGCTGGCCTAGAATTTATTGTATAATCCCAGGCTGGCCTCGAATTGCCAGGTCTGTTTAAACCCCTAACTGCTGAGATTACAGGCTTGAGCCACCAAACCTAACTTCCTTCCCATTGAGCTGGTGCTGGTGTGTGTGTGTGTGTGTGTGTGTGTGTGTGTGTGTGTGTGTGTGTGTAGGCCACCCTGGGTGTCATTTCTTCTCTGACTTAACTATCTCCCCAGCCATTTGATGCAATTCTGATCCAGCAAAGAAATGATCAGCCTATCAGTTTATGGCACGATTTTACTTTTTCTACATAAAACATTATTTTGAATTTAATGTCATTAACTTCCTGTAGCTCTGCAGACTTTCAGTAATTTTGAACTAGCCTAGATGTTTAAAGTGGCAGGTGTGACTTTTTTCAGGCCTCAAGACATTTTTCTCTTGCTTGCTTTATTTGTTTGTTCTGAGGTGCCAGGATGGACCCCAGGGCCACACACATCAGCCTCACCAAGGAGCTGTAAGCCTTTCTTCCTTCTTATTCAAGTACACTTTTTTGCATGACGCATGACTTTTTTTCTGCTACTTCCCCCAAGGAGGCTTATTTCAACTGTTGGCTGACCCTCAAAGTGAATTGTAAATGACTTGCTTTTGTAAATCCTCAGTTGGGAGCAGGGGAACAAAATGACCATCCTTCTGCTTGCAAGAGCTTTAAAACTGATTTTCCTCCCTCTAAACAAACAGAAGCCCTCACCATCGCCTTAGATTTGTTGGGGTGGGCCAGTCGGCCAGCCCTAATAGACGAATTAGTATCTCCAGAAGATCTCGGTGGGGGCTGATATTGATCAGGGTCAGCCGGTCTGTTTGCCTGCGATTGTTTTGGGGTCGTGGTGGGGGGGCTAATTGAGTGTCAGGCTCAGCCGGTGTCGTCTAGCTGGCGCCGGGTGCTTCTGGATTTTGCTCCTTTTCGTTAAGTGTCTCTAGCAGGCTCCTCGTCCCCGTCCCCCGTCTGTCTACCCGGGAGAACCTACCCTCTCCTACTGATCAACAGTCTGTCTGTCTGGGATTTATTGATCACTGGGCGGCCGGCTCGGGCCCAAGCGCCCATCGGGAGCCCGGGGGAGGGAGCTCCGAGCAGCCAGCAGCCCCGGGGCCGTCCCTTGCCTGGCTCCTCCCGACCCCTCCTCCCCCTCCGCCACGCGCGGACGGGCGTGGCTCCGCGGGGGCGCTGGCTACCGGGGCGCGCCTGTCTCGGGGTGGGGGTGCATCGCCCCTGGGCCCCGGGGGTGCTCAGGGCGCTCCGCGGGGGACTCCTGTGTTTGTCTGATGATGGTCACGGGGGTCCCTTGCGCGTTTCGGGTGGTACCGAAGCCCAGCCACGTGCCAGAGGTGGGGTTCGGGGGGACGGAGGCCCGTCTCCGCTGCACACCTGGAGGCCTGCACCCAGGTGGGGCTCAGCCTCCCGCAGGGCCAGCGCGCAGGTGTCCGCTAGAGGGCGCGCAGAAGACGGCAGCCGCCCGGCCCGCCGCCCGGGACGCCGGCGCCACCGGGAGCCCCGGGGCAGGTCCCACCTCGCCGGCGTCTGGACCCGCCCCCTGCTGGCTGGGGTCCGATTAACGAGAGGCGGCGACCAATCGGAAAGCGGAGATGCTGCCGGGGCGGGGCTGGGGGCGGAGCCGCGCCTGGCTGGCTCCGAGTGCCCGGCGCTATTTACGGCGCGGCTTGGGACCGGCAGCGGCGGTCGCAGGCGGGAGCTGGCGACGGTAGGCGCTCCGGGAGATCCCGTCTTGTTCCTCCCGGCCGAGCTGCGAGCCGAGGCGCCGGGAGCGAACCAGCCCGAGGACACGAACGGGCGCCCGCCGAGGCTCATCGGGAAACTTCTGCTGTGCGCGCCCGCAGAGGTGCTCCATGCTCCGGCCGCGGCCCGGCCCCCAGCCCCGCCGCTGACCACGGCGCCCGCCGCTCCGGGCAGGACTCATGCCCTGCGCGCTCCGGGGGTCTGGGAGCCGACGGGGGCGCTGCGGCCGAGGGGGCGTCCATGGATCGCCACTCCAGCTACATCTTCATCTGGCTGCAGCTCGAACTCTGCGCCATGGCTGTGCTGCTCACCAAAGGTGGGTACCTGCGAGGGGACGCGGTCGTGAGCGTGGGGATCGGGGCCCTGGAGACGGACACGGTCGTACGCGCACCCTCGGGTCCTCGGAGAGGGACACGGTCGTGCGCGTTCTTGGGGGGCCCCGGGAGAGGGACCCGGCCTTGGGAGCGCCTTCGGGGGTCCTCGGAGAGGGACACGGTCATGCGCACTCTCGGGGGTCCCCGGAAAAGGGCACGGTCATGCGCGCTCTCGGGGGTCCCCGGAGAAGGACACGGTCGTGCGCGCTCGGGTCCCTGGAGAAGGACCCGGCGGTGCAGAGGGGACTGGGGGTCCCTGGAGAGGGACCCAGCGGTGCTCGGGGGGATCGGGGGTCCCTGGAGAGGGACCCAGCGGTGCGCGAGGGGATCGGGGGTCCCTGGAGAGGGACGCGGCGGTGCGCGAGGGGACCGGTACCTGCGGCCGGCTTTGTGTGCGGCGGGCGAGGTTTCCCTCCAGCGCCCGAGCCGCAGGTCAAGACAAGTTGCTGGGTTCTTAGAAGTCGCGCCGGTGGCCTCGCCGTCGCCCCCTCGACCGGGATATCCCGGGCCTGCCTGGCGCGTTGACGTGCTCCGGAGCTCGGAGCGTGCCTTGGGCTGGAGGGCTGGCCTTTGTCGGTGGTGAACTCGCGAACTCCCGGCCAGAGGATCGCGGGACACCGCCGGGCTCCCCGCTCCGGCCCTGACCCTGATTCTCCTGAGAGTCGGGGTGCATTGTTTTAGGTGTCTCTTAAGTTTGCCTTTGTGCGTCCAAGTGTCTGAGTGTATCTTGTCTGTGCATCTTTGGCGTTCCTTAATTCTTAACGTCTGCCAGTGTGTCCCTGAAAGAGTGCGACTGCCCGCGAGCCTTTCTTTGCCTTTCTGAATGTCTGTCTCTTGAGTGTCTGTCGTCGTCTGTCTGTCTGTCTGTCTGACTGTCCCACGAGTGTCAGGTATCCTTGCGAGTGGAGGTGTCCCACATGCGTTGTGTGGCTTCTAAATAGGGCTGTCAGCCATCCGATTCCCACTCGTTTTATATTTTACAAACCCTGCTGGAAGTTTACAAAGCAGTGGTAAGTTTCTTTTCTTTTTTTTTTCTTCTTTCTTCAGGGTTTGGCATTTAGATGCAAACAACCTACCTCCTCCTAGAATTTCCCCTCACCACCCTGCCTTGACGGGAGTAAACTCCTGTTCTGTGGAAGGGTGATTTTTTTTTTTTAAATGGGAAACATTATTTAGCCCCTGCATCCCCCACTTTTCTCTAATTGCCATGTAGCAGGCCTGAGGTTAAAGGATAAGCCAGCCCAGCAAAGATGAGTTGCTACAGTATTTATTTATTTTGGAAGGGAGGGTGTAATTAACCCTAAATAACAGCCCTTGCAGCCTGCAGAGGGGAGCCTTCTGGCTCTATCAAAGGCGGCCAGAACGGGGAGGGACTGGGGCTGACGTGAAGTCACAGATACCGAAACTATGTGCCTGATAATGATATAATTAGGGGATCAGAGATTTCTGACTGCTGCGGACTTCAAACGCTTTAAAAGAAGCCAGCAGCCTCTCCTGTAGCCATCTTGACTGAAGCAGACTTTTTTTTTGTTTAATCACTACATACAGTAACTAGAAAGGGAGCTAACAGGAGAGCATTGTTCAGCTGTTTCAAAATACCAGTCCCTCCTGGCCGTGGCATGCCACCGGAGGAAACCTTATGACAGAAATATAGTTTTAATACAGTAATACAAAAGTCCATTCTCCTTGCTGAAAGTCTTAGAATTTTCCTAGTTACCTGTCAGAATTTTATTCCACTCTTAGCTCATTGAGAATATTTTAAATAGGCTCTCATGAACACTTGAGCCACAGCTTATATTCTACTTCAATTCAGTTTTCCATTTCTGTATTAGATCTGAGGCTAACGGGCTCAAAATAGGCTTTATCTGTTTTATTTCTACTTAAAATGTGTATATGAAGTTTGTCAGGCTAGGGATATGGAGTCTTCATCAGAGATCGGTGAACCTTATGCAGAGAGTAAACCGAGCGTGGAAAGAGGCAGAGCAGAAAGCAGAAAAGAACTATGAAACCAAAGAGGAGAAAGGACCTGGACCTGGACCCAGGGTGGCAAGTGCCCACAGATAGAGAAGCGACACTTCCACCTTTGGGCTGTTAACGGTTGCCAGAGGTCTGGGTGGAGTTGGCTGGCTGCAGCCCTGGGTGAAAACTGAGCACACCATGTGGCGGCCTGGAATTTGGACAGATAATTAAATGAGACACCTTACTCGGCATTCACTGAAAGGAGGTGGAGAAGAGGCTTGGAAAGCCACAGCCCCTGGTGTTGAATTTCCCAGCGCAGGTTTCTGGAACCCGACAGATCTTCCGATTGGGACGTGGGAAGAGGTTTGGGCAGGAGTTCAGTTTGCAGTAGTCAGAGCTGAGGAAAGCCACGGGCCCCTGGGCCCACCAGGTTGGGGAGTGGTAGGTAACTTTCACGGTCTGATCATTAACAACTAGATTGTCCCAAGTGGAAGCTGGAAATACTACCTGGTGACAAAATGTTAACAGAACCTTGTAACACACAAAAGTTTTATAAAGGAACCTTTTAATCACTTCCTGTAGAGAAAAGTTGAGATTTCCTTAGGATTTTTCATTCAACCAGTGGAGGATTTTCAGCCCTGGTGTTTCCCCTTTTAGATCACATGGTAAATGGCATGTAAAACTGAGGGGGAGGGGCAGTTAGGCTTGCAGTTTTATACCCCCCCCCCTTTATGACTTTCCATTTGGGCTGAAAGAAATTGACTTTGGCAAGCAAACCACTAATTGTAAACTGCCTGCTTCCTGTTTTACAATATACTGACTAAAAGCTCCTCAGCATGAAAAGATCTTTATAGGCAGAGTTTGCCTTTTCTAGAGAGATTGCAAATAGCTCCCCAGTTTCATAGTTTTAAAACCTCTTGACCATCGCAATTTCTAGATTGTTGTGTCTCTAGTTAATAACTTTATAAGGTGTTAGCTCAGGCTCTTAAAACTTGGCTCAGTCCTTTGGGATGGTAAACAATTCCAGTTCCGATCAAATATTTATACTGACAAAACCCAAAAGCCTGGCATTTTTATGTTGTATGCTTGTGTTGAGTATCATGAATAAATGACCTCATGGTAGGAAGAAATTAGAGTGAAGACTTGTTTTCCTTTAAA
>PVHP010046661.1:0-13217 GCA_004024765.1 Zapus hudsonius | reverse complement strand
GATAACTAGAGCACCTATCTTTAGGTACTCGAGATAAGCAGGGAACATTTCCTTTCATGGATATTCCATTCCAGATCTTTCATCCACAGCGACTCCTATTTTCAGGGTTGTAATTATCTACCAGTTAGCTATTTGGGCCTGCTGGCAAGCCTGGCTTTGTGGACACAAATCACAACTGATCCATTCATCGATGCATTTAATAAATAGATCAACTAATTTCTCACCATAGGCCCTTTCTTTGACCCTCCTAAGTCCGAGCCTTCTCCATGTTCCCAAGCATGGATGGTTTCCATCCTAACATTGTTTCTTGTTGGCATCTCCTTTCCTCAAGAACAACAGTCACATTCCTCCTGTGTTCATCCTTGAGAGTCTAGGTCAATGCGTCGGTGCCTTCACGTAGCCCACCAGCTGAAAACACAGAGACCCCTCCTCCCAAGTCTCCCTTAGCTGAAGAAGGCGGGGCGTTGGTTCCCGGACAGAAACGATTTATTCTAGGAGTCCCGGTTCGCACTGAACCTTACAGGACGCAGGCTGCCAAATGCACTATAAGCTGCCAGCATTCAGTGGAACCCAGGGAGGCCGAGCAACGCTGGCAGGGAGGTGGCGCGGCGGCGCCCTGGGCGCCCATCATCCGTCACGGTGTGCCAGCGCTGTTCTAGGTGCTGGACCGTGTGAACCGGGCGCGGCCGCGAGGAGCCGGGCGGCCCGCGGGCCCAGAGCTGGTCATCTACACCCGTGAACGCGGGGCTGCCGAGGGGCGCGGGGCTCGGCGCGGACCCTCCGCGGGGACGCGGCTGGCGTGGAGTGCGAGCACGCCTCCCGGCAGATTTCGTTCTCCGAGCTTCCTGGCTCAGCACACCAGGCTCTGGCCAGCAGCCCCCTCGTGCCCGCCGGGTCCCGGGTGGGCCGGGCGCACGCACCCCAGCGCTGGGCTCCAGGGCCGGGGGTCCGCAACTCCCCGCGGGCGGGCGGGCGGGCGGGGGGCGGAGCCTGCTCTGCGGACCTGGGAGGTGGCGTGGGCTCCGCCCCCACCATAGACTCCGCCTCAGGACCCATCTGATTGGATGAAGCCCGCGGAAGGGCCGGACGGTCTGGGGGTCGGGCTGAGGCGGGCGCGCTGATTGGGCCTGCCGGGATGAGGTCATCGCTAGCAGGTTCGGGCGGCCCGGACGCCGGCGGGCGGCCGAGGCTGCTGTGAGAGGGCGCTCGCGGCTGCGGGCCCGCAGGAGAGCCAGCCAGCTCGGGAGGCGGGGAGGCGGCGGCCGCTCGTGCTGCCGCTCCGGCTCGCTCACTCGCTCGCTGCTTCCCGCCGCCCGGAGGCTCGCCGCGGGCCACCCCGCCCACCGCCCGGCTCCCGGCTCCGTTCGGGAGTCTCACGCGCCCGCGTCGCCGCGCGCGGGGCGAGCGAGCGGGCGCCTCACCTGTGGCTCGGGCGGCCGTCCCGGCTGCGTGCGCAGGGCGCCGGCTCGTCCCCCGGCCCGGCCCGGCGGCGCCGCGGGCAGCATGGGGCTCCCGGCGCTCGAGTTCAGCGACTGCTGCCTCGACAGCCCGCACTTCCGAGAGACGCTCAAGTCGCACGAAGCGGAGCTGGACAAGACCAACAAATTCATCAAGGAGCTCATCAAGGACGGGAAGTCGCTCATCGGCGCGCTCAAGAGTGAGTGCTCGTCCCCGGGGGCGCGGGGCTGGGGCCGGGGCAGGAAGAGCCCGGCCCTGGCGCTGCGCTCGGGGTGGCCGGGAGGTTGGGCGCTCCGGGCAGGATGGGTGCGCGCGCCCCGCAGGTGTCCCCGCCCCGGGGCCAGAGGGCCCGGCCTGCCGGGAAATTCATCCCTTTCGCGACCCTTAGGGGTGGAGCCGCTCACCCTCGGGTGCCCAGCCTTGGGTACACCTGTGCTGCTTCGCCGTGGGCACGCGGCTGTTGGGTCCGGGGTGGAGTGCTTGGTTAGCCTGAGCGTTGTCAAGCCAGGCATCCCGGCCCTAGAATCCGTGCTCTGTGCACGTGCGCAGGTTCTTGCGCTTAGCAGGTGACAGGGGTGGGAGTCTAGAACCAGAGTGTTCCTTTACTCTAAACTGTGGGCGAGGGTTTAAAAATAGAATGAACACCTCTTCTCTCTGTCTCTGTCTCTGTCTCTGTCTCTCTCTCTCTCTCTCTCTCTCTGTCTCTCTGTCTCTCTGTCTCTCCTCTCCTCTTCCCTCTCTCTCTCCTCTCTCTCCTCTCTCGTTTTCTTGCTCCACGTCTTACCGCTCTGGTTATCCATGAAAACTCAAAGGTCTGAGAAGGAATGTCCTCAGGTCTCCACGCAGAAAGTTCAAACTCCTCTAAAAGGCTCTATAAGCTGTCATAAAGCCATATCTTACTCTCCCTCTTGGTACAAGGGGAGAAATAAATTTGCATGTTGCTTGACTTTCGCAGAGCCCAGAGAGCCAATTTCGAGCGCTCTAGGGGTGGGCACCTTGCACAATGAGAATTTTGGGGGTACTGTTTTCACTCTGTTCATTTAAAAATAGTTCAGTCCATCTTCTCATTTTGCACTCAGGAAGAACATGGAATCAGATAGTGGAATTGTCTTGGACTCTTACTTTTCCTGTCTCGGAGATGGATTTCCTAGTTAGATGATATCTTTTAGCTAAGAAATGTTGCCTTAGCAGAATAGATCCTAGTTGTGAGAATGGGCCCCAGACTTCAAAATGAGCCTAAGAGAAGCCAAGAGCTTGAAATGTCATGTTGTGAGCCTGTGGCTTCTAAAATTGTAGAACGAGACAATGGAATGCCAGGTCAGCAGGTGCCACTCTTGAGGGTGGAATGAACTGTAGGGCCTGAGAAAGGAGGCTTCCCAGGGCCCAGTCTCTGCAGGCTGTGACTTACCTTAAATAGACAATTGATTCTTCCTGTGTCAAAGACCAGTCTCCTCCTAGTTTCATGGAACACATTACCCCTCGTTTGAAGTAAATATGGGACACTTATAATTTGAGTCTAGAAATTTGGTTGATTCTCAGTCTTTGTTCCTTCCTTCTCTTCCTTTTCTTACCTCTCTCTCTCTCTGTCCCCTTTCCACTCCTTTCTTCCTTGGAAACTGTAGCCCAGGTGTGCCTGGGACCCATGGTCTTCCTGCCTCAGCTACATGTAAAGGAATGCGTGACCATGGCGGGCCTCAGACTAACTGTAATTGGTCCTCTGCTTCATGCTGTGAACATGGAGTGCCTGCTGCTTGTTGAGTTCTGCACTGGGCATTGAGGATGTAGCTGTGACCTGGGGCTGCACTTGTGGCTACAGTGCCTACTGTTCCATGCTGGGCACTGCTGTTCTTTTGTGTTATCTCACTGAAGCTTGGGGAAGTACTAGCCAGAGCTTTTGAATCCACCTGGGCTGAGCCAGGAATAGAGTCTCAACAGCACAGAGCTCTTGGTCTGCTCTGTGTCCAGAATGGAGCCTCTTAGATCAAGGCTTCTGGGATTTGGACTTTTGTATTTCAGTGTTGAATCAGAGGAGGGCATATTTGAGTGACTGGCAATTTGCTTCCTATTAGTTTTGAGGAGCAAGACTTCTTTCCAGGGTAGACTTCAAGGGTCTACCCTGTATTGTTGTAGGCCAGCTCTGTAACTTGGGGAGAGATTGATTGATGGATATCTGCATCCAGCTCTATGACTGTGTTCTTCTGCTACTGCTAACTACTGCTGAAACAGGCCATGTGATTGATGTGACCTTTTTAAATAAAGAAGGAGGGGCCATTGCTGTTTCCCAGATGTCAGGCCTTGTTAACATGAAGTGCTTGCTGCTTTGTATACATTACTTCCTGTGTCATCTTTTTTATTATCTTGATCACTACTGTGAATGAAAAGCCATTGGTTTTCTTGTACTACTTAACAATAAGTACATAGTTATATTCAGTTACATAGATAACACTGGCATTGTTTTATAACAGTATTTTACTTTGCATCTAGTATTTTTATAGATCTTTGGGTTAAGATTTCCTCTGTGAATCAGAGATAATAAAACTGGCCTCCAAGGACCGCCCATGTTCAGTGAGGTCATTCTTATGTTACTTCCACTTTATGAATGAGGAAACCAAGAAACAGAGATTAGTTATTTGCTCAAGGTGACACAGCAGTTAAGGGTGTTTAAGTACCAGGTGTCACATCCCAAAGACTTTGTACTCAACTCTGAAGCAAGAGTTTCTAGGTTAGCTTAAGTCACAGGCTCCCTTGTGCTTGTCTTTTGACTCCCCTTGAGAATCTGGTACAAGCTATGGATTTCACAAGGATGAGTTCCTTAAACTCCGGAGTCTAGACTCTTGATATGGTCACAGAGGGTAAGCAATTAAATATGTAGGGGCAGACTCTTTCCAAAACCCTGTCTTTGGAGAAAGTGCTCCTTTACGTGGAGTGAGTCTTGCATTTTACCAACGGCTGTTTCTGCTGCTCATTTGTCCTGGCCTTTTCTGAGGGGGCACTGTCACACGGACCTATTTCACTCCTCAGTCAGGATGAGTAGATCTGGTTTTCCTTTTGGTCCTATAGAGGTTAGAGGATGGGTAAGTTTTGGATAATTTCTCACTAAGACAGTGGCTTTGCCAGTTTTCCCATGTGGCTCTTTTGTGAACTCAGTAGTAAGTCAGATGTGGTTTCATAGACATGAAAAGTGAATTAGGCTGTTGACTTTGAGTGGGTGGTCTTTGGGAACTGTTTCTTCCCGTTTTGACAGTTGATTTCTGGACTGTAGCTGGGGAATACCCCTCTGCATTTGAGTTCCGCTTCCTGTGATAGAGTATTTTTATAATTAGAATGGGGGGCATAGAGTACGGTCTTAAACGTGATCAAGTTCATTCAGTTATCATATGACTTCAGTGTCTTGGTACTTTTGCAGATTTATGCCGCCATCATCATCAGTCTTAACATTTTTATCACCTTCCAGAGGACCTATTTTCCCCATTTCCTTCCAACCTCTGCAGCCCTACCAGCCTCTAATGTGTTTTCTGCCTCCATAGACTTGACTGTTCTGAACATTAGAAAATGTCCACTCTCATCATCTTATCTAGGTGTCAGTAAGCAGTGAGGCGTAGAGTTGAATAGACTGAAATTAAGATGGGGCAACTTGGAGTCAGGGAGCTGTTCTTCACATGAGGGCAGATAAATAGAGGGAGGACCCACAGACTGACCCATGTCCTAGGGCTTTGGAGAAGTCTGGATGCTCCTGGTGCTTTCAACCCAGGAGAGGAGAGGGCATATGGCCACGGTCTAATTCACAGTACCTTTCATGGATGCAGAGGAAATGAATCCAGCCCTTTCCCCCCCGAGTGTCCATTCCCCTTGGGTTGGGTACTAATAGCAAGTAAAGCCATACTTTGTGGTTGTGCTTTCCTGCTGGGTGACACTGTACAAGTGAGATGATTGTGTTTATGTTCCTTGAATTAATCCTGTACTTTTTGCAAGCCTTTTTTGGGGATGTTGTGCTTCCCCCTTGAAGTCTTAGATGTTACTGATCCTGAGATCTCTGTCCTTTCTCTTGCATCTTATTTGCAAGTAGTGTATTCAGAATGCCAGCAACTTTTCTTTTTATTGAGCGTTTAGAAGTGTTAGGTCGTAATGTCAAGTGCCACGCATTGTTTTATTATTCCTAGTTCCATACTGTAAGATGAATGCAGTTGTCCTTAGTATCCATGGGGGTATTAGCTCCACAATCCTCCTTGCATGCCTAAATCCCCAGATGCTCCAATCCTTTGTATATAATAGCAGTGTATTTGCCTGTAACCACATGTCTTCCTGAATATTTAAAAATGTCTAGATTACTGATAGTACATAATACAGAGGGAATAGTTACACTGTATTGTTCAGGGAAAAGGTCTTTACACATAGAGTACAGATAGAGTTTTATTTTTATTTTATTTTTTTGGTTTTTCAAGGTAGGCTCTTTCTCTAGCCCAGGCTGACCTGGAATTCACTATGTAGTCTCAGGGTGGCCTCAAACTCATGGTGATCCTCCTACCTGGGATTAAAGACATGCACCACCAGGCCTGGCTAGATAGTTTTTTTCCCACAAATATTTTCCATCCTGGCTGGGGGGATCCTAGGATACAGATCTGCAGGTATGGAGGGCCAGCTGTACTCTCCTTTTGCTGCTCGTCTGGGCACTTGTCTAAAGTCGCCTGCTAAGAAGTTGTGCAACCAGGTTTTGAACCTGGCAGGGGGCTGCAGGTCACCCCCTTGAACATTACCCTTCACTGCCTGCAACAAAAGTGCCAATGGATAAGACTTCCTAGCTGTCTATTCTAGAAAAGGGAAACATGTAGCAGGTGCTAGGGTATGTGAGAATACTGTCCTCATGGCTTTTAGACTAATAGTCTGGAGTAGCTAAGGCCAGCAAATATTTGGTATTGTGCTCTGAAGTTTAGGCATAAAGAGCCTGATGGGATAGAGGGAGAGAAGAGGAGGTGGCTGTGTCTTGGCTTTGTAAAGCAGCACTATCTTTTTTTTTTTTTTTTGTTTTCTTTTGTTTTTTTTTGAGGTAGGGTGTCACTCTAGCCCAGGCTGACCTGGAATTCACCATGTAGTCTCAGGATGGCCTCGAACTCATGGTAATCCTCCTACCTCTGCCTCTCAAGTGTTGGGATTAAAGGTGTGTGCCACCATGCCCGGCCTCTTTTTAATTTTTCTGATGGAAGCAATGGGTTTATTTTGGCTACAGACTCAAGGGGAAAACAATGGCACGAACAGAGGTTGGACATCACCTCTGCAACAGCATTGCAAACAGAGCAGGAAGGTGTGCCAAAACTGGCAGGGGTGGTGGGAGCTGGCTATAATCCCCATAAGCCCACCCCCAACAACACACCTCCAACAAGGTTACAATTCCAAAACTGCCATCAGCTGGGGATCAAGTATTCAGAACACATTAAGTTTATGGGGGACACCTGGGTCAAACCACTATACCAGCTGACGGCTGTTTCGGAGGTGGAGCTTTGCTGGAGGAGTTATGTTGCCAGGAATGGGCTTTGGGGTGTTTCAGCCTGGCTTCCCCTTTGTCAGGGCTTGCTACTTTCTTGGTGCTATCTGCCACCTGCCGTTGCTCTAGGGCCATCCGTTCCCTGCCTTCCTGAAGTTTCCCCTTGAGACTGTAGGCCGAAATAAACTCTTACCTTTTGTCAGTTTCCTTTGCTTGCATGTTTTGTACCAGCAATGCAAATGTAACTGCAACAGAAAATTGGTACCAGGAGCAAGGTCATTGCTGCTAAAAACCTGTGCCTTTTGATCTTTTGAAACTCATTTGCGGGAGTAATATAGAAAAGTTTAAAACCTTTGACTAAGAGACACCTTGCATGTAAGTATGGATTGATGGATCATTTTGGTAATTGCAAGAACTGTGGACTCTGCAGGCTTGGCTTATGAGGAGAAGAACTTTGTCAGGAATGGTCTAGAGGGAGTTTATGTGAGACTCTAGCTGTGTGTTCTGCCTATGTTCTGAGAACTTGAATAGGGTTGAGCTTGGAAGAAATAGACTGGACTGAGTGGCAGGATAAGTCACAGAGAGAGATATGAACGTATTGAGCCAGTGACTGGAGTCTGGTTCAGCTTCAATTGGTTGAGAGATTACCACCATTGAGATTGGGTCAACTGTTCTGTATCGGGACAGTAGGAAGAATGCTGAAGGAGTTTTCCTGTTCTTCAAAGTCAGTTTTTTTCTCCCCTGCATTAAAATTTGGTAGCCCATCTCGTGTTATTGAAGTATAACAAATACATGAAAGAGAAAGGTCATTGGATTTGTAGGATTTTTTTTAAGTGATGGCCCCTAATTGATCTGGAATAAGGACTTGAGTAGAGGTCATGAGGGGCGATGCATTGGATGAATAGTGGGTTGCAGTGTAGGCTCCAGGATTTGGGAGGTGCTAGGACCATGGGATGACTGCCAGGGAGAGCTGTTGGCTTGGGATAGATTTTTCCTCTCTAGGCTCTAAACAACCCAGATGGAGGAGCAGAATTGGAACCCCAGAGAGACCATTGAAAGTCCTAGATATCGTATATGGAGCGGTATGATTTTGTGTTCACCCTTCTTAGTTTAGATCTTGCCTTCAATAATTGTTAAGCCCAGTTAAGCCATTTTATGTAGTGGGAATGTTTACTCTGTGTTATTATGCGTATGTAACTTGTGTTTTGGTTTTGCAGTCATACATTTGAGATAGTTTCAGATGAGAATTTGGAACCTTTAAACAGTGTTAGGATTGATAAAAACTATGGGGACTTTTAAGGTTGGACTGAATGTGTTTTATGTAAATATTTGTAAGCCAGGCATGGTTGAACATACCTTTAATCCCAGCCTTTGGGAGACAGAGGTAGGACTGCTGTGAGCTTGAGGCCAGCCTGGGATGTCAGAGTGAGTTCTAGGTCAGCCTTGGCTAGAGTGAGAACCTACTCTAGGTACCCCGAGAAAACAAAAAAACTTATTTATTTTCAAGGGGGGAGACAGAGAGGGGGGAGAAGGAGGAAGAAGGGGAGGGGAGAAGGAGGGAGAAGAAAGAAGAAAAAGAGAGAATGGGTATATCCGGGCCTCTAGCCACTGTAAATGAACTTAAGATGCATGTGACATTTTGTGCATCTGGTTTTACATGGGTACTGGGGATTTGAACCCAGGCCATCATGCTTTGCAAGCAAGTGCCTTTAACTACTGAGCCATCTATCCAGGCTTGGATGCATTTACATCATGAGATGGTCATGAGTCTATGGGGGCCAGGGGCAGAATATGGTGGTTTAAATAAGATGTCTGCTTCAAACTCACATGTTTTAAATGCTTGCTTTCCATCTGGTGGCAATTGGGGAGGAAGTGTGCTCCCTGTGGGTAAGCCTTGGGGTGCTACAGCCTGGCTTCTTCTCGCCAGAACGCACCTCACTTTTGCTGCTGTTTTTCCACCTGCTGTGGCTAAATGTGATGTTCAGCTTCTGCTCTACCATCTTCCCTGCCATCATGAAGTTTCCCCTGGAGACTGTAAGCCAAAATAAACTCTTTCCTCCCACCAGCTGCTTCAGGTCAGGTCTTTTATCCCAGCAATGTGAATGTAACTATAACAGTACCTTGTGAAGAAAAGGAAAAAAAAGATTTTCCTAATTATTTGTAAATGGTGGTAATTTGTGACACTGACATTTGGAGTATTACTCATACAAATATAAACATCAGCCAATTCAATCCACACAAGATTTTGAAGTCTTTATATAACATGGCTTAAAAAAAACCCTCCATTATCTTCATTCTCAGTTACATTGAATAAATTGCATCTCATCTCTATAATATTCAACCCTCTGCCTATGGCTTAAGGCCCTCTCCTCACATTTTATTTATTTATTTGAGAGGAAGAGACAGACAGAGGAGTGTATGGGTGTGCCAAGGCCTCCTCCTGCTGCAAACAAATTTGAGATACATCTGTCATTTTGTATCAGGCTTTTTGTGGGTACTGGGGAATTGAACCCAGGTTGTCAGGCTTTTCAAGAAAGTGACTTTAACTTCTGGGCCATTTCCCCAGCACCTTGCTCTCCACTTTTAAAATAATGAATAGACTTTTTAGAGGATTTTTAGGTTTACAGAACAATTGAATGGACTGTATACAAAATTCTCATCATAGCCTAGAATGCTTATCCCTTACACTTTCTCCCTGTTTTTAACATCTTTCACAGTCTTGGTACAGTTGTTACAATGAACTGGTATTGATTGTGTTGTGTATTTTTGGTGCTGGTGTGGCAAGCACACACTCTTGGGCAGTCAGTCAGTGTCCTGGGTCACACACTGATGGTTTTGGCAAATGTATAATGCTGTGTACCCACCGTTGTGCTTTCATTATAATTTCAGTACCTTGAAATTATTTTTAAGTTAATTTTTAAGTTAATACATTAAAAACGTTTTTGAGAAAGAGAGGGAGAGGGAGAGGGAGAGAGAGGGAGGGAGAGAGAGAGAGAATGAGAATGTGTGTGTGGGTGTGTAGTGGGTGGGTATGGGCACACCAGGGCCTCTTGCCACTGCAAATAAACTCTAGAAGCATGAACCACTTTGTACATCTGGCTTCCCATGGGCACCAGGGAATTGAACATAGGTTATCAGGATTTGCAAGCAAGCACCTTCAATCTCTTGAGAGATCTCCCAAGCCCACTATTTTTTTAAATTGTCCTCCCTAGTTTTACCTATTTCCAGAATGTAATGGAGTTAGGATTAGTTTTTACTTTTCAGACTGGCAGTGTGCACTTGAAGTTGCACCATGTCTGTCCATGGCCTGGAAACTTGTTTGTTTCTTGTCGCTGAGCGATAGTCTGTTGTCTGGACTTTTTTGTTTATCCTTTTACCTGTTGTAGGACATCTTGGTTGCTTTCAAATTAGAATTAGGGCATCTATGAATGAAGCTGATGTAAACATTGGCATGCAGCTTTGAGTGTGGACATAAGTTTTCAATACGTTTGTAAATATCCGGAATGTGATTGCTGGATGCTTTGATAAGAGTATGTCTTGTTTTTTAAGAAAGTACCCAACTGGCTTCCAAAGTGGGCTGTACCATTTTGTATCCCCTCCAGCAAAGAATGAGAGTTCCTGTTGCCCTCCGAATGCTTGTATTGTCAATGTTGTTGATTTTGGCCATTTTCATGGGTGGGGTTTTCTAATACCCTGCCCTCTTCTTCCCTCCTCTTACCTGTTGACATGCTGTTGAATGGTTTCACATGCTAAGGTGTCATCTGTATATCTTCTTTCCTGAGATGTCTGTTCAGAACTTCTGCTCATTTTAAAATTTGGTTGTTTTAAAATTATAATGGTGTAATACAGTTTTCTGCACTTCCGTGGCATTCAGTACACTCACAGTGTTATGGAGCCATCACTACTCTATGGTCTCAGAGCTTTTCCTTCGTTCCAAACACACTCTGGATCCTTAAAGTACTGATTCTCTCTTCTCCCTGTCTTTATGTTCACTCTGTCTTTATGAGTTTGCCTGTTCTAGGGATTTCTTAGAATCATACATATTTACCATTTGTATCTAACTTTACTTAGCGCAGTATCTTCAAGGTTCATGTATGCTATAGCTTATGCAAAAGTGATTGCTTATGGCTGAATAGCTTACTGTTACAGTTTAATTATCAATAACCATCACTAAGAATGTTCTTTGAAATCACGAGAAGGATTTCCCCTCCCCCAGTCTCTTTTCTTTCTCCTTAGAATGATCAGGAACACTTGTAATTGATACACCAATTTATCATGTATGTGTCTCCAGAGAACATTTTCACATAATGTTTCAGAGTAGACATTTGTTTTGGTCAGCATGTTTTGGGGGAGTAGATTTTTTTAAAGCTTTATTGATTATAATTTATATGTTATAGAATTTACCTGTTTTAAGTGGTTTATACTTATAGAATTGTGAAACCATCAGAATCCGGTTGATGAACATATTTATCACCTAAAAGCTTCTTCATGTCTGTTTGCATGAATACTCTGTCTTAAGAATTCTTCCACGGTAGTTCTTATACATGCTGAGCTCTTACTTCAGAGGGTTCCACTATGTGGATATGTTATAGCTTCTGTAGCCAGGTTCCTAATGGAGAATATTCACAGGTAGAAAAAGAGCCAGCATGATCATTTGTACACCTGCCTTAGTGTTGGTCCCAGGGTTTGAAAGATTCCTTCATGTACTTGTTGCTGGCTCCAATTTCTGCACCTCCTTGAGAGGCCCTGCATGTCTTTATGGCTAGTTAATTTGCTGCTCCTGTGTGCTGGATTATGTCTCCTAAGCTTGACCTCTTCAACAAGCATTCCAATTAAGCATTTTAAGAAAATGTGTGTGTGTGTGTGTGTGTGTGTGTGTGTGTGTGTGTGTGTGTGTGTGTGTGTGTGTGTGTGTTTGGTACAGGATAGTGTGGAGGTCAGAGGATAACCCACCCTTTTGAGATGCAGGGTCTCCTGTTGTTGTCTCTGCTTTCCATTGCGGTAGGTGCATTGGGATAACAAGATGCAGGCATCACATAGTGTCCAGTTTCACATGTGTGCTGAGGACGATCAAGTGTGAATGAGCAGGCTTGCAAGCAAGCACCTTTAACTGCTGAGCCATATCTTGAGCCTTGACTGTTTTTATAAGGCACTGATAATGATTCTGAAAGAACCAGGGATAGAAAAAAATCTGTGTGTGTGTGTGTGTGCGCGCGTGTGTGTGTGTGTGTGTGTGTGCACATGCACCCACATATATGAGAGAGAGGGGTAGAAAAGGCATCCTTATTAGCTTTGAGCTTGTCTCATACCCTCTCCGAACTGAAGATTCTCACAGGTGAAATGGACGTGGAGAGGACTTTGCCCGTATGGAAGCCGAGGGAGAGACCAGCCCAAAGTCATGCTCATTAGGGTGAGAACAACAGCGTTTGTGGCTAGAGGAATAATGACACATTTTTGTAGAGGCCCAGCATGGAGGAAGAGAGGAAATAGTGAGGAAACAGCTTGGCAGTGTGGGCCGGAGGTTGTCATGACGTGTTTACTGTGGTTCCTTTCACCTTGGTCGCAAGGCACAGAATGCTGCAGAGGGTGATCTCAGAGAGCTGGCAGAGAGCTCCTATATTTAGAAAGAGGAGATTCCTGGGGTTAGGTGTGTGTGTGTGTTTGTGTGCATATATGCACAGCCACACTTTCATTGCCAGATGGACAAAGGTTTGGGAATTCTGGATTCAACATTGTTAACTGGCTGGTTTCTCTGGGCCAAGTCAGTAGCTACACTTTGACTCCTGCTGCTGCCACACAGGAAAAGCCAAAATAAACCCTATTTTGTATGGTTTGTAAAGATACCGCAGGTAGGTTTCAAAGCTCATTTGATCTTGCTGTCAGATGCACTTGGAGCACTTTGAAGATATGAGCTGGTTCCTCCTTTGCAGCTAGCTGAGCTGAACTGGGCCAGTTCTGTGCCAACGACACTGTCCAGCAGATAGAATCAAACTGTAGCAAATTTCTTTTTGCATATCTCAGTATCACACTTGTGAGTCATGTGTGGACAGAGTTGAACAAAGAAAATGGTATGTGTACTTCAGTTCATATCTGTGTTTCTTACTCAGAGCTGATCTAAATAGGCATGGCTTGCAGAATTCTAGAGACAAAAAGGAATAAGTATTCCTTCTATTCCTGTCTCTTGATCCCCAGAGACAGTATTTTACCAATTCTTGGCTATTTTCCTGATTTAACTTATGTATGTCAGCAAATAAACGTGTATATTTATGTATTTATATAC
>PVHP010046660.1:0-13204 GCA_004024765.1 Zapus hudsonius | reverse complement strand
TTACCATTCCAGACCTCAAAGAGTCTCTCGATGCTGAACGATGGTATTCTGTGGTTTCTTCAGCAACAGGGTTTTGCCTCAGGCCTGGGGAGGGCGTTCAAGAGCCTTGACAGAATTCTGTCTTGTTTTTGTAACCTCATGGGTCACTTTGGTCAACAGCTCAGTGAGGGAAGGAACCAGTGGCCGGGACCTGGGGCTGTCAGACTGCTCAATTGTTCACAGAGTCTGTGGTTAATCTCTTTATTAAGCTAGAATTCTGTTCGAAAAGACCCTGTGACAGTTAGGATGGTTAGACTTGCTTTGCATGTTGAATACGACCTTGTCTCCACTCTTCCAATTGTCAACATGTAGTGAGTGGCTGTTCTCACTTAATTTTTTTTAAGGAAAGTGGGGACAATAGAGGTTTCTGTGTAGGTAGCCAGCCAGGGATGGAGACCTAAGGAAATACCACCTTGACTGCTCTGGCTGGTCTGGAACCCATGTCTGACCCACTCTCCTTCCAGATGGCATTAAGCAACAATTTCCAGCAGTGCCTCCTGCTTCTTGTTCAAGTTTCCCAGGCTACCACACCTGTGGGCACACTTGTCCCACCCACTCAGCCCCTTGAGTCCACCAACACACCTGAGTCTGATGATGAGGCTCATCCTAATTGGATGTTTGATCTAGAGCCTCTCCGCATGTATGAAAACTTTTGGTCCCCTTCTTCTGGATCCTTCTGTACACAAGTGTGCAAGTCTCTTGGTATCTTCTCCCCCTTCCCAGCTATGATTTCTTTAGGTCTGTGCATGCTTCCTTCCTTGTTTTTATGTGTTTCCCTGCTTAACTTACATGTATGATCTTCCTTCAATCTCTTGGCCCCTGACTTTCTTATTTCTTGCTGTGATAATTTCTCCTCCTTCCCCAGCAAGGCTAGGAAGGAAGAGGATTTCTTTTTGTTTGAGCGTTTTCCTGCTCGAGTTTTATATCATTTTTAGATGCTTTCCTGTTTTGCTACATGTATGATCTCTCTTTAATCCCTGAGTCCTTCACTACCTCTTAATCCTCTCTGATCTCTTATCCGAGGGGGGATCTTGTGCCTTGTGCTCTCCTGCTCTGCTTTCTGTGTATTCCTGTGCCTTCCCTGGAGGCTTCTGCCCCAGAGATGTGAAGGAAATTTTCTCCATCTCCCCTTCCAACTGGGAATCTCCTTTTGATTTGGGACATCTGGCTAGCCTTCCCTCTGGATTCTTAACTTTCCCTAAAATCAGCCTCATAATTTATAATTTCTATTCTTGGACTCCATGGTTTAAATTCTTTGCTAACTTGAATAAGGATGCAAAAGTTGGGGTCCATGGCAACATTCCTCGGATCTCCTACATCTTTCTGAAATTTAAACCCTCCCTGGACCCCAAATCCTGTATCAATCTGGACCTTCATTCTCCAAATAGTAATAGGCACCCACTAAATGCCAAGTACTGGATGGTTCCATGTAGCTGTTTTCATTATTACAACCTGGAGCCCCAGCCCATGTCTGTGAGGGTTCACATGTTTTGTTCACAGAAAACAAGTGAAGATTCCTTTCAGTTACATGAGAATTTGAGAAGCAAAATAATAGCAAAACGTAAAACAGTTAACTTCCCTGAGGTGTAAAGATGGGGAAAAATAAATCCCAGGAGTCTTTTGGTAATTAAAAGGGCATTACCTTCACTGCATGATTGCAGATAACACACAATCAGCCTCCCCGGTCCTTTTCCCATAAGCACATGTTATGGATAAAACAGTATCACAAAGGCGTTAGGTGATGCTTTATTGCATTATTCGAAACCACTGAGGGTTTTAGATATGAAAGGTATAGATTTATGCTGAGTGATTCAGCTATGAAGCAGACACCATCAATTTGTTCATGAATGTGAGCTGGTGATTACTTCCATTAAAGTCACCAGGGCAGACTGATCACTTTAATTTAGGCAAAGACATGCACATAGCTTTCCTGGTGGTGTGTGTGTCCCTGAAAGCATGAGCTGTTTTGCATCTCTGGGGAGCCCTAGAAATACAGATTTGTGTTGTCCTAGGTGCATAACTACAGGCCTGGGGGGTGGATCTTACAGAAATTGCTTTGCAGTTCTGTGTGACAGGATGTTGTAGATGTTTCATTTAGTTAGTAGCTACTGAATGTTGACTTGATACTCAACTGTAAACAGGGTGGTCCAATTGCCTCAATTCCAGATCCTAGTACTTGGGGGGGGGGAGAAGGGGACTCTTCTATATATATAATAAAGTTGTCAAATGCTTGTTTTGATTCCATTCCATGCCAGGAACATGTGGGATTTAGCTTTGAACATTTGCAATTAAACTACTGTGATCCCAGTGACATATTAGTTATGATGGTTCTTTGTCCATGGAAATTCCACTCTGTCTGGGGCAACGAAGAACCCTCATAATAGAAGGAATAGCTGGAGAGCATTAAGAAGATGTCTCAGTGGTTATAGGGGCTTGCTTGCAAAGCCTAACTTTCTAGGTTCAATTCCCCAATACACATGTAAAGCCTATTCACAATGTGGCACGTGCATCTGGAGTTCCTTTGCAATAGCAAGAGGCCCTGGCACACGATGGCCATTCTCTCTCCCTCCCTCTTTTCTCTTCGTCTATCTTCTCCCTCCCTCCCTCTTCTTTCTCCCTCTCTCTTCTCTCTTCCTCCCTCATCTTTCTCTTTCTCTCTCTTCTTACAAATAAATGATATTTTTTAAAGGATGATGGAGTGGGAGGGAAATTGAGAGATAGGATGTGGGATATGGTATATACTGCTGGTACCAGTGGGCAATGCTAATTTGTAACCATGGATGAGCACAGGAAACCTTCACCCTTCTGTCCCCAAGAACTGAACATACTCAGAAAGAGAGAGACAGAGAGACAGAGACAGAGAGAGACAGAGAGAGAGCAATCTCTTATCACACATGTTAATTCATATCAGGGCAAGTTTAGAGGGTTGGGAAGGCAGCCCACCACCATGTGACTAGGGAGATTCACAAGAGAATCATAAAAGTGCAAAGAATCACAAAAGGTAGAGAAATCACACATTTAAAGAGGAAAAATATCCCCTCTTTCCCTCCCCCTCTCAGATCCAGCCAGTGGCCAGATTGGGGGGGGAGGGAAGAAAAAAGGGCGGGGGTTAAACTCACCACCTGGACCCCAGTCTCCAGCAGTCAGGAAAAGGAGAAGGCACCTTCCAAGGGTGAGCTTGGATTTTCAAAGTTTTTCCTTGGTGGAGGGGCTGGGTTGGGGGGGAGCACTACCTGAGGTCACTGCCAGGCCAACCCTGTCTACCTATGGGAGGGTCTTCCTCCTAACCTCTCTCACTAAGAACTATGTAAAGACACAATGATCTCTCTCCTATAGTAATCCTAGTTCTGACAGGACCCAGAATGAGATCCCTTCATTAAATGCTGCTTTAATTCTGGTGATCATAAACACTGGCGACTTTCTTAAATGTATGACTGCAAAGGATCAATTTGCTAAGTGATAAGTCAGTAACCTTAGGGTTGTTGTTTATGCATTAAAATAATATCTAAAATTAAATAGGAAAATCCAGAGAATATTTGGGTGAGAGATTCAATAAGCAATGACAAAAGATACCCCAAATGCATCTTTATAGGGACTATACCAAATTTTAAGCTAATTGAAAATGATAATATGTAAAATAGACCTCCCTTCACTTTCTTTGTAGTTGTCATCAAAATAAGAGCTTCAAGGGATGGAGAGATGGCTCGGAGGTTAGGGCACTTGCCTCCAGTGCCTAAGGACCCAGGTTCAATTCCCCAGGACCCACATAAGCCAGGTGCACAAAGTGGCGCATGTATCTGGAGTTCCTTTGCAGTGGCTGGGAGCCCTGGCTTGCCCCTATTCTCTTTCTGTCTTTCCCTTATCTCTCTCTCTCTTTCTGTGTTTCTCTGTGCTTGAAAATAAATAAAATACAAAACAATAAGAGCATCTAAAAGCATGTTACACATGTCCTTCAACATCCACTGGTCCACACCATGAATTTAACTACAGATGGAAAATCCTTGGGAACAACATTTCATCTGCACTGAATCGTTTTAGATACGGCCTCCTAGACAATGGAGCTTGAGACGCATTTCCACAGTATTTACATCAGGATAGGCTCTGTCAGTGGCTCAGGATCACTGGCCATATAGAGAAGGATGTACATAGCATGTACATTATATGTAAATGCTCACTATTTTATTTAAGGCACTCAGAGCCAATCCCAAGCAGATACCAGGAGATAATTGGTTTAAGTTCTACCTTCCTACCAAACTGAAGGCTCATGAATGGCATGTAATTTTTGTCCTCATAAAGCCTACCATTTGTTTACTGAATGACTAAACAAATCAGTGCTCAGGTATGTGTATTAAAACACTTGTTTACTTTTATATCAATGACCTTTCAATAAAATTCATGAGGGGGCTGGAGAGATGGCTCAGGGGTTAAGTCACTTGCCTCCTGTACCTAAGGCCCAGGGTTCAATTCCCCAGGACCCACATATGCCAGACCCACAAGGTGGTGGCCCTGATGCTCTTTCCTTTCTCTCTCTCTCTCTCTCCCTCTCTCTCTCTCTCTCTCTCTCTCTCTCTCTCTCTCTCTCTCTCTTCTTGAAAATGAATAAATAAAAATTAAAAAAAAACAAAGTTCATGACAGAAAAGTAACATTTTTCATATCCTTATTGAATGCTGGGTTGTTTATACAGTTCTCATTTTATCTTTATAACTATAATACAGATGCTGTTATTATTTTACATGTTACTACCAAGGAAGTTGGTCACCATGCTTTGCTGGCAAAGATTTAGAAAAACACATTTTAGTAATTATAAAATAAAATACTTTAAGTATATAGAATGCTAAATTTTTTCAGATGAGCAGGACATGTCTGCTCATGTCTATAATCCCAGAACTCCCAAAGCTGAGACAGGAGGATTGCCCCAATTTCAAGGGCAGCTTGGGTTGCAGAGTGAGTTTCATACCGGCTTCGGCCACAGAATGAAACCCTGTCTCAACAAAACAAAGCCTAATCAGACCAGAATGTCATATGCTTTAGAGAAACCATGGACAAAGAAGCTAAAAGAAAGTTTCTCTTTCTTTCTGTGTGCTGCGTCCTCATGCTGTCCTCAGCTCCGGAAGCTTCTAAACCATCCTTCCTTCATCAGATTATCCCAGCTGTACAAGTCTCCTTGATGGTCCAGGACCTCAGTTGGTGGTAATCAGACGGATGAACATCTGGTGTGAGGCAGCTGCATTTTCAAAGGATTTTATGATAACCTGACATGCACAGAGCATGCTTCTATAACATTCTCTGTAGTGACCCGCCTGCTTCGCCTCACATCAGGTTCTGAAGATGCCCCTTTATCTACTCTAATGTACATTTCTATGCCTATGACCTCCTTAAAGTCCTTCTGTCTTAATAGCTGCTTCTTTTAGACCACTAATGGTTTCAGAAAGACAGAACATTTCATCTTTTACTGATTTGTCAAAATCAGTCTGTAATATACGTAGCAGGTTACAAAAAAAAAAAAACTTGAGTTTTATGGCTGTTGAGATGGTTCAGTAGATAAAAGTGCTTCCTGTACAATCATAAGGACCTGAGTTCAGGTCACCAGTGCCCACCTTCGAAAGCTGAGCATGGTGGTGCACACCTGTAGCCTCAGTAATCAGGATAGAGAGGAGAAGAGGGCTGGGCAGCAGCCATTCTAGCTGGGGAACTTCAGGATCAGTGTGAGAATATCTGAAACTCAGTGTCTTCCTCTGGATGCCACACGTGTGTGCACACATGCATGCACGCAGACATACCCATGTAAATAAGATCCATGATATATATTAATACCTTTTCATGGGCTAATTATATCAGTGCACAAAAGTTGATCAAGCTTTACATTGTGACCAAAGCATTCTCTCTGACTGTGGTACTTACTGAGAACAAGAGTTTGTTTGCATGGATTGGAGCCATTATGCCTTCTGTCTGTGGTTTTTATATGGTCATGAGACTGTTGATGATCAGTTTAAATGATTCCCTTTTAATAGTAAATAAGCTCATTTTATATTCAGATTTATGATGATGAAAGAGTAAGATGAGGGGTGAGTACTTTATGGACCCCCGAATTGCTGTTGGGCTTCATTTCAATCATGTTCTCCTTAAAACAGCAATGTGAGACCTGAACCGTCAAATTAAGGAAATGATACGGTATTTGGACGATGAATGCCCTGAATAAGTGCTGCATTTGGAATTGAACAGATTTGACAAATATTAAAAAAATGTAATTTGATTTTATTTTTAGGGCTAGAAAAGGAGACAGTATTCTCTCATGTTTCTGATGCTTTGTATTGCTTTGGATTTAAATGCCTAGATATTTTACTAGCAGAGGTTTTTAACTAAAGCTCATTCTCATAGGAATTATATCTTTTGGCTTTTGGGGGGAAGTATTCAAACTTATTTTTTTGCAAATATTCTTACCTGAGAGAGACAGACACACAAAGAAATAGATGGGGAAGGGAGGAAGGAAGTATTGGACAAGTAGGGTCTCTTGCCACTGCAAACAAACTGCAGATACATGTGCCACTTTGTGCATCTGGCTTTATGTGGGTACCGTGGAATAGAATCTGGGCCATCAGGCCGTGCAGTCAACTTTAACTGCTGAGTCATCTCTACAGCCCACTGTGACATTTTTTGAGACTTGATTCTCCATCCCTGCTTGCTTTCATGATGCTGGATGTAAACCGAAGACCTCACACTTGCAAAGTCAAAGCTCCCCAGTGAGCTCCATCCCCAGATCCAATACTATGGCAATTTCTTTTGGCAGGGTCCACGCAAAACTGAATTACCCAGACATTGTGTACTGTTCTTCTGGAAGAATGGGTTCTGTGAGGTTCAGGGGGAGATTCTTGAGCTGGGGTAAAATGTGTATTTGCATCAGTAATACCCTAGGTTCAATCCTAAGAAACTCCTGTTCACCTACCCCCAAAATCTTGCTTTCTTTTAAAAATTTCACAGCATATTTATAGGCATGATGGACACTTTTCTGACATTTACAAATGGTAGCGTTCTATCCGTGTCTTGTGAATGTTGTCACTTGGTTAGCTGAGGTAATCAATTAAAGGGTTAAGGACACATTGAAATTCGAACAGCAAATCAGCTCAGATCAGGAAGCACATTGTGTTCTAAGAGGAATTTCGGCTTGCCTTGGTGGTCTATCGTCTGTCTGATCTTTTTGCGGCATTATTTTCTTCAACTACTTACACAGTGTGCTCCTGGAGGAGAAAAAGAAAACATAATTATTGAATAGAAAGTTGTGCTAATCAAGCAATGAGAAAAAGAGGAAAAGATGACTATATTTCCTTCATGGTAGTTGTATGATTCCCAGCCCACAGTCTGGATCATTCTTTTTCTAAACTCTCCAAGTTCTTATAATCAGCAAGCACAATTTATTGATGGCTGCTGTTTCTTTTTGTTTTTTCTAGTAATCCATGTCTAGAATATTAACTCTGTTTTTTCTTCTTTGCCTTCTCCAAATCTATAATCTCACCAAAGTTCTGGGAGAGGATTTCTTTTCAAAGGGGTTGGCAGGATGCAGTACAGTTAGTTCATAAAATGTTCTGCCTTCAGGCTCATGACACATGCAATTTCAACAATCCAACATCAGTTTTTGAAACTTATAAGTGGAGAGAGACAGAGAGAAAGCGAGAGAATGAGCATGCCTGGGCCTCTAGCCACTGCGAACAAACTCCAGATGCATGCACCACTTTGTGCATCTGGCTTTACGTGGGTACTGGAGAATCGAACTCTGGTCCATGGGTTTTGAAGGCCAAATTCCTTGACCACTGAGCCATCTCTCCAGCAAACAAATCAAATATTAATTTTAGCAGTCCCTTATTAAATATGTAATGATATCTTTTATTGCTTTCTAAGCCTCTAGGAGGGTAACTGTTGTTACCTCAGTGAAGATATAGATAATTCCAGAATGAAGAGAGAAAAGACCAGAGTTAGCTGAGCATTCACTCCTACCGGGTCAGCCACTTAACTTGTTCAAGCAGATTGCAAAATTCTTTGCAGTTTAATCATTTTGCTCAGTTTCTTTTGGGTTTCAGTTCATTCATGATCTATTGTCTGTTTTTTCTACTGGTATTATTTTTCAAACATATTATGATTTTAGTTTACAATTCTCTTCCTTCGCCACTGTTTCCTCCACCCTGACATGCTAAATAGCCATGGAGAAAGAGTTGTGCTTACAAAATAAGGATCTTTTATTTTATCTGATTCCAATATCATAACATCAGAGCTAACTTTCAAGAACTGATCCTGGGGCCAGTTCTGAAGTACCTTCTCCAAGCTGTGTTCTTGGGTCAATGCTGGACTGTATATCAAGCTACATTTTCATAGGAGCATCCTGTAAAGACTAAAACATAGTCATCTGCTCACAAAATACACAAAAGTCTGTTCACGGTCACTGTGAAGCCAGTGGTTTTAGAAGCAGAGAAAGGCGAGCCAAAACAAAATAAGCAAGGTATGGGTTTGGATAGAGTCCATGAGCGCACATGCCTGCCTTTGGTGATACTGAAATCCTTAGCATCATATTAGAAATATTTTCAGAATGTTTGAGAATACAATATAAGGTATATGAAATTCTGATTTTCAGTGCAATTTAACAGCAGGAGCACATTGCAGAGTTGAGCTGCCAGACTGTAGGATGTGTGGATCAGTGAAATTAAAGAGAATAAATAATTGGAGGACTATGGAGAGTTGCCAGCTGTTTGTTTATTTACCAGTGTTGTTGATATTGTTCCCACCACAGAGAGTCTTCTTTCTGCGTGGTGAGGTGTCACACCATATCAAAGCCACAAAAGAGTTCAGCTAAACCTAAAGATATTTGTCACTCATAATTTTACTGGTTGGGATTTCCTTTAAGAGTCTAGCTGCTCTCTCCCTGTGTCTCCCAGGGTCAGCTTCTCCCAGGTTAGCTCCCTACCTGGGGATCCACACTGAGCAACAGTGGGCAGATCTGTGGTCTGCATAGATGTCACTGATGCCCTATTTTGGCTACATGTAGTGTATGTTCTCAGCTCACCCCTGATACCTTAGTGTGGCTACATATGCTGTTCTGTGATCAGTTGACGCCTGATACCATAGTGTGGCTACATACACTGTATGTGCTCAGCTCACCCCTGATACCATAGTGTGGATACATATGCTCTTCTTTGCTCAGTTGACTCCTGCTACCATACTGTGGCTACATCCGTGTGGCTACATACACTGTCTGTGCTCAGTTGACTCCTGAGACCATAGTGTGGCTACATATACTGTCTGTGCTCAGTTGACCAGTGAGACCATAGTGTGGCTACATCCACTGTACATGCTCAGTTAACCCCTGATACCATAGTGTGGCTGTATACACTGTCTGTGCTCAGTTGACTCCTGAGACCATAGTGTGGCTACATCCACTGTACATGCTCAGTTAACCCCTGATACCATAGTGTGGCTACATACACTGTCTGTGCTCAGTTGACTCCTGAGACCATAGTGTGGCTACATCCACTGTACATGCTCAGTTAACCCCTGATACCATAGTGTGGCTACATACACTGTCTGTGCCTAGTTGACTCCTGAGACCATAGTGTGGCTACATACACTGTATGTGCTCAGCTCACCCCTGATATCATAGTGTGGATACATATAATGTATGTGCTCAGCTCACCCCTGATACCATAATGGGGCTACATATACTGTCTGTGCTCAGTTGACCCCTGATACCATAGTGTGGATACATACACTGTATGTGCTCAGCTCACCCCTGATACTATAGTGTGGCTACATATTCTCTTCTGTGTCCAGTTCACGCTCACCCATTGTTAGCAAGCCTCCACCAACTCAAAGCCACACTTGGAATTCCTTCTGATGCCTTGTGACCCACGTCACAAGGAGGATGCAGAAACAGTGTGATCAGTCCTAGGCATGAGGTTGTCATTGCAAATTTTAATGGGAAATTTTAAACATATGAGAATATAGATTGGACAATGAGCTATTGTATCCTGTATTTCATTTTCAACAGTTGTGAACCGCTGGCTAGGCTTACTGATTTTTATACCTATTTCTTCAACCCCATATTATTATGAAGCATAAACCAACAATTATATCATGACATCGTTTTCCATTTTGATTATTACCCTTTTTAAAAAATAATGAATATGGGGCTGAAGATATGGCTTAGTGGTTAAGGTGTTTGCCTGCAATGCAGAAGGACCAGAGTTTGATTCCCCAGTGCCCATGTAAAGCCAGATGCACAAGAGGGCACATGTGTCGTGTGTCTGGAAGCCCTGGTGCGCGCTCTCTCTCTCTCTCTCTCTCTCTCTCTCTCTCTCTCTCTCTCTTCTGTCTGCCCCTCTCCCTTCCTGTCTGTCTCAAATAAATAAAATATTTTAAAAAATAACCAATATACCATGGACACACTTTAAAATATGGGTAAGTCTGGAATAGCATTGAGTAATCAACCAAGATTTAAGTTTCATTGGTCTCATAAATGGACTTTAGTTTATGAATTTCTTCATATACTTATGTTTATAGCATACTTGTGTTAGTCAAGAAACAAATAAGGTATAGAGTATATAACTACTTCCCCAATAGCTCACCACCAGGATTTTCACTCATGATTTTAACATTTTCCTCTTTTCTTTGCCTTAAGAATTTCCTGCTTATTCTTAATTTGAGGATGAATCATATTTAGGTTTTGTTTTTTGGCAAAAGATTGTCATAGAAAGTGTTACATCCTATGTCCCTTCATTGGACATAAGTTCTCCAGTGTGTTCTTTCTCTCTCTCTCTTTTTCTCTCTCTCATAATTATTGAGGACTAGTTCATTGACAGTCTACCAATTTTCTTACAGAAATAGATATAAGAAATTATTACTCCAAGACAAGGTTTCTGGAATATTTTAAGTTTTCATGTTACTGACATGTGTATAGAACATGTTTGGTGTGTGTGTGCGCGTGTGTGTGCGTGCACACTTGTGTGCCTGTGTTTTCTGCACACATGTGCAGAGGCCAGAGGAGAACAACAGGTGTCTTCTTGCATCACATATCTGCACAGTTTCTTGACTAGAGAGTCCCAGGGATTTCCAGGTCTCTGCTCTCCACAGGACTGGGATTACAGGTGTGCATGGACATGCCTAGCTTTGAACATGGGTGGTGGGGAATCGAACTCAGGCCCTCATGCTTAAGTAGTAAGTTCTTTTACATGATCTGCCATCTGCCCAGCTCCAGTTACACTGTTAAAATGTCCACAACTCTAAGGTGTGATCTGATCTTTCATAAGGCAGTATGGTAAACAGCAAAGAAAAAGAAATGCTGTCATAGAAAACCATTTTAAGGAATTAAAAAATTGTTCAACAGGTGTAGAAAGAATGCAATCAAAAAATAAAAGAACCGAGCTTTTAATCAATGTGTCTGGAAGGTACATATTATCATGATTTTTCTCTCACTATCAAGGAAATGAAACGCTGTATTCTGGGTTCACACCAAGGACCAGAATGAGAACAGTCATCTTTAACTTATTAAATAAACACATATGGAGCACCTGCTCTGAGCATGATGTCTTAAGTTCTTGGGATACACATTGAATAAAAATAGGAAATAGAGATAAAACAAAGAAGAATCAAACTGTAGAATGGAAACAATGAAATACAGCAAAAAGAAAATAGTCCTGTAGTGGTACTTCCCATTTATCTTTTAAAAAGTCTTGTGCCCCAGGGAATTTAGCATCTATGCCTGTGAGGATAAGACACAGTTGTCTTTTTACAGACTTGTTTTGAAAACTAAATGTAATATTGAAAGTCATGCTAAGAAACAAAAATGAAGTGTGGATGTTTTGAAACTAGGCAATATCTGTCACTCACTTAAGCTTTGATTTTTTTCCCTAGAACATATTCTCACTCTAATAAATGAAAGCAATGCATCATTCATGATTCTTAAAAGCTGATGGGGGCACCCAAGCAGGGGACAAACCACCTCAAACTCACCATTTAGAGCCCTAACAGGACCTCTAAGGAAGTGGTGTGATGAGCCAAAAGAGCTATTCCCACAGCAAGGCAGAGATCGTAGGGAAGGATAATATAGACAGACACCAAGGGTGCCCATAATTGTCAGAAACAGAAATCCAGAGACTCTTAAGAACCTAATAACTATATAAAATTTAAACTCACCCACCATGACTCAGAGAAATTTGTGGAAGAAGTGGCGGAAAGAACGTAAGAGCCATGGTGGGGGGGGGAATAACTAATGCATAAAAGGGTATGTCATCCTGGTTTTAATGGTTTTCTCTAAAAACTTATGATACTTAACATATTGTTTTGTTAATATATATAATTTTATTTAAATAAAAAAGTTAAACGCTTCAGAAGGGATCCTTACCCTGACGGTGTACTGAATTAATTTTGGAAAATATTCTTGCCATCATTCATGCAGCTCACGTCAATGGTCAGAACTTGGCCTCTGTGTAGAAGAGATCCCAAAGCTGGGGTAGAGGTTGAGCCCCAGGTTTCCAGCTCTGAGCTGCTCCCACTTGCCTCTGTCATCCAGTTCCAGTTTCTTTCACATTAGTGAAATTTCACACATTTGGGGTGTATTTTAATTTCTCTGATCATGAAGCCACCTCTGAGGGAAGCAGACTGATTTTGGAGGCTAGAGTTGAGCTGAGTACAAGAAATCAGGAGAGCCAGAGGTACCAGGGCGTCTTCTCTGGGCCAAGCACTTAATCTGGCTGTCATCCTGTCCCTTGCCTTGGCTATCCCTTCCTTCCACTTTGGACTCTCGAATCCTCAATCTCCTGTCTTCTTGACACCTGTCTAATGAGACTGATTGGTGCTTCACAATAGCTTTGCTTTGCAGTTGACCTTGGCCAATCAATCTGACCTTGTGTGACTGATAATCATTGATGAGAAAGAATGATATAAATTTGACTGCTTGGCCAGGTGTCTTAGGCAGGCACACGCTGCTGGGATGAATCTCCAAACAGGGCACAATTTTGGGGAGGAAAGTATTTATTGAAACTATCAGATCCAGGGGAAGTTAAGGAAAAAGGCTGCCCCCATTTCACAGAAGCAAGGAGAAAGAGAGAGGGAGAGAGGGAGAGAGGGAGAGAGAGAGAGGAGGGGGAGGGAGAGAGGGAGAGGAGGGGGAGGGAGAGAGAGAGG